>JARKIA010000051.1:600000-854078 GCA_029289565.1 Mycena galericulata
TGCTCCTCTGAGCCGTGGGGAGAATGCGAGGAAAGAGTGATTGAGCGAAAATTTACACTGAATGCGCAGAGGATTCGTACCATGTCGACGAAGTGCGAATGTAACAGTCAAACCGGTACCAGAGCTTAACAGTGTAGTATAGCCTGGAGGAAAAGTTAGCTTGAAAGGCATGAAATAAAAAAAAACCAGAAAAAAGACCATGGGTTCAGTGAACGGCCCAGCCCCGAGTCGAACGGGATATTCTACAGTCGATGCCTAGGCTTGGAACAACTAGGGCGAGCAGATGCGCACCTCTCGCCACCGGACTTTTATATTTCCTTTGGGAGTCCGCATATACCGCAGTCGAATCCCAGATATCGAACACGTCGAGGATCCTGCGTTGTTAGGTCAGTCGAATTTCATGCGGAGCATCTTGGTGAAGAACAAAGCCGGGGGCAAGACGAAGATTCGCGGGATCGTGAATTTTTTTAAGAGCGCAGTGAGAGATATATAGTGAGTGGATGTCATAAACGGTGATGAAGAAAAGGGGTAAAAATCTGCCCATCCAATCCCAGAGGCCCAGCCCCGAGTCGAACGGGGGTCTCTGCAGACAAGGGAAAATATTACAATACTATGGATTGTAATCATCCGAGTCATCCATCCCTCATTCGATTCTGAACCACGGTGCAATTCGAACGCCGCAAATATATCCCCGGCTCCCAACCACAATCTCAAGGCCCGGCGGCGCGCGGCGCGCCTCTAGCGGCGATCCACCATCAAGTAGACATGTATAGTAGAAGATGGTGAATAGATAGTACCTGCATGAGGAAGTGCGTTGAAGATGAAAGATGAATGCAGGGGAAAAAGTGCCCGTTATGCATGCATTCCTGTCAAAGACGGTGAATTGCAAATTTTCGCCCTAGAAAAGCATATTTTCTCTGTTCCGCGGACGATCTGAATCAGGTGCGCAACGTACATACGTGTTTACTACTAAATCGCTGGCCATCACGAACGGAGAGGCTGTCAACTACCTCTGGTGCGCGCGAATGGGTGGTAGCCATCGTCTGATGGCGGGAATACTAGGCGCAATGATGGTGGCGGCGGGGGAGGTTGTGATAGGTTGTGGGAGGGCTCAGCACAGCTTCTCCGGCGATCAGCAAAGTGCGACACCCGGGAATGCCGACGTCATACATACGCGATCACGGGTTTCCAGGGGCGTTACAGCTGTTCTCGAAACTAATGAGACGGATCGGATTTTTTTTGGCCATTCCCAAAAAGGAAAATACTCCGAAACACACCAATTACCTGGGTGAAGGGACTTGAAAAGATCTGGGATAGACTCTAGGCAATTTATATGTCTATTTTATCCCGAAGGAGCCGGAGGGAGGGCCCAAATAATTGCAAGAATGCGGCACGGCTAAATCACGTGAGCTCGTCAACGATCGGACAACGTCGGCCGCCGATGGTTCCTGCCGTGCTCTTTTGGCCTCCCCGAGGTTCTCCAGTGCTCCACGCAACCCGGAGGCCCTCTAGACCCCACAAAAACGGCTGAATCTGAGCCAGCCAAAACTATTTTTCTTTTTGGGAATGCGCGAAAAAAAAAACGCGTGATCTCATTAGATTCGAGAACAGCTGTAAGTACTTACACCCGTTCGGCCTTTTGCAAAATTTCCCAGCATCTGTGGGTGCATGACAAAAATGCCGCTGCAGTCCGCCCCGTTTTACTGCTCTTCCACATGCATTCCATCGCACTCACTGAGCTCCCTACCGCCGAGAACGCTGAAGGCCCGGCGTACGACTTTTTCCTGTCCTACCCGTACCTGCTCGTTTGGACTGATCAGGTCGACGTCTGGCGGTTCTCGGACTCATCGGACCTCACGCACATCAGCATGCTTGAGTTCTACGTGGCCAAGCACTCCCATCCTACACCAATCATCGACCATGAGCGCGGACTGCTCATCCTTCCCGAACTATTCCGTGTCGGCCCAACTCAACTCCGCATCTTCACTCTATGTGATGGCGAGCTCGTTCGCGACATAGAGCTGCCAGCAGATGGCAGGATCCTAAATGTGTATATTCGTCAGTACCGACAGGCAGACGGATATGCACTCGTGCTGCTCCTGGAGCGCCCAGACGCCTCACACCCTGATGGGAAGAGGAGCATCATAGAAGTGGATGTCACTGGAGCTAGTCCCACTCTCAGCTTTGTCAGTCTGATCAACATGCCCCCGCATCCCGATGAGCGCTTTCCCCGCGTCCTGAAGCCCATATTCAGCATGAACGGCGATATTATCACAACGTCGACCTCACGATGGCTCGGCAAGGTCGATCTTCTATACTGGCAAGCCGGGCCAAGTAAGGATGACCGACAGCTCACCAAAACTCTCGAGCTTCTTCCAGGTCTGGAGGGTTGCAAGGCCATGCTACCTCTTCACCATCTAGCAATCGACGACAGCACTCTTGTTCTGTGCACCCAAGAAGAAGCGCGTGTGGCCATCACCGAGCGAACCTCCGTTCGTGGTCTCGACACTTCGAGTCTCACCGTGAGGTGGACCGCTAAACCCATCCCCGGAGAAGTCAAGACCTTGCACCACATCCCTGTTCTCAATTTCCTTGTCCTTTCCGCTGAACATGATGTCACGAACCACGATGAGGTCCGCGAGTCGTTGCAGATACGCACGGCAATCGTCGTCCTCGACGCTCGCACAGGCGACCAGCGGGCTATCCACGCTGTCGACTCCGATGCGCAAGGCAGCGTTGTCGTAGATTGCTTCGTTTCGCCCGACTCGGATAATCCCGTTGTGGGTCTGGCATGGCAGAACGGCGATATTCTCATCGTCGACTTGAACAAGTTCATCACGGATGGCTTCGAAAGAGAGGGCGAGAGCGAGAGGGCGAAGACGCTCCCGCTTTTCCCTGCGGAGATCATCGCTGCTTCCATGGGACGCAGGGAGATCGTTGCGGTGGCTGGGGTGAAGAAACACCCCGTCATTTCGGAGGGAGGCCGAGAGGAGGACATTCCCGATTGGGAGGAGGAAGATGGCAAGGTCATGTTTGCCAAGTGGTGAATGCAGGCCGTCCATCATGTACAAATTTATCTGTTGATACAAAGTGTTGCGAGCGAGATGTGCCGACGTGTAATCGACAATGGTCGCAGGCTGGTCAGAGGAAGTTCCAATTGATCTGTGGTTCAGAAATGAATGAGGGATGGATGACTCGGATGATTAGCGATCCACCAGCAATCACTTCGCACAAATGGATCAGGATCGTGCTTGTGCGATTTAAATTCGGGTATGGTCAAGTCGACGGATTGAAATTTGACACTGTAAAGAAGACAGATGCCCTGTGAAAAACGGTGAATAGATAATACCCGCATGATGAAGTGTGTTGAAGATGTATGCAGGGAAAAAAGTGGTCGTCTACAATAGGCCCAGCTCTGAGTCGAACGGAGGAGTGCTGTAGTCGATATCCAAGTCGGCACTAAAGACCAGAAACAGGCACGCGCCGTGCGCTCCTGAGCCGTTCGGAGAATTCGAGGAATGAGAGTTTGAGGCAAATCGTGCAGTGAATGCGTAGAGCATGCATATGATGCACCAGGTGCGGATGTAACGGCAAGACCGGTATCACTGCAGTGTAGCCTGGGAGAAAAAGTTGGCTTGAAACACATTAAAAAAAAGACCCTAGCCCTAGTGAATGGCCCAGCCCCGAGTCGAACGGGATCCTCTATAGTCGATTTCGAGGAACAACCATGGCGAGCAGATGCGCACCTCGCGCCGCTGGGCCTGTATATTCCTTTGCGAGTTGGGTATACCTCAGTGTCGAATCCCAGAGATTGAACGCATCGACGAAGTTCAGAGTCGGTTTGGAGCGGAGCACCTTGGGGAAGAAAAACGTAGTCACACAAACGTGGGTTTGACAGAGTCGGACTGAGATCTCTTCAGGCCGCCTGACATCCGTCAAAGAAAGGAACGCGAAGACAAGTAGCGTGCTGCCGGGCTGCGTTTCCAAGTCTGAAAGGTCAGATATATCCACTGGGCCCGATGAAAGTAAAGACCCATAGGATAAAATGCGCAGATGGGAAAATAAGAGGATGAGATAGAAATGGCGGGGCTTAATGATGGGGATCTACACCCGATCGAGAGAGAGGAGGAGGACGAGACGAAGAGTTGAGAGATCGTAAATTTTCGCAAGGGCACAGAGAGAAATGGGTCAGATATATAGTGAGTGGCTATCGGGAACGGCGATGAAGAAGAAGGGCGGCAAATAAAATCCATACATGCTTTTCCAGTGGCCCAACCCCGAGTCGAAACGGAGGAAATTTGTAGTCAACATTTGAGTAGCTGCCAAAGATCAGAAACAGACGCGCGCGGTGCGCTCCCGAGCCGTACCTGGAATGCGAGGGAATGAGATATTGAGGCAAATTATGTATTGAATGCGCAGTGACTTGGTACCATGTTGATGAGGTCGGGATTCGACGTCAAGAGCTCGGCAATGCGTAGCCTCTGGGAAGAATATAAACGTCTGCTTTGAATGAGCCGAGGAGTATGTGCATTCACCTGTGTGTTGATTGAGTCGAACGGGATTGAATGCAGTCATTGAAATGGTATCGAGAGAGGCAGCACAGAAAGCAGATGCGCGCCGCGCGCCGCCGGGCCTTGAGATTGTGTTCAGGGCCGGGATATATTGGGGCGTTCGAATTGCACGGGTTCAGTCTTCAGAACGGAACGACTAGATGATGATTAGCTAAGTAGAAGCCTTTTGCAGAAAATAGATCAGGCGGGAGGGATATTCAGGTATAGTATCACTCGTAGTTGAACCTTGAAGCTGGAAGGACGAAATTGTGGAAAACGGTGAATAGATGAAGTAGATGATACCGCATGAGGAAGTGCGTTGAAGATGAATGCAGGGGAAAAACTAGTTCGTTCTTCCGACAAGACCCAGCCCCGAGTCGAACGGAGGAGTTCTGTAGCCGACGTACATCCGAGTCGTCGCTAAAGACAGGAAACAGACGCGCGCCGTGCGCTCCTGAGCCGTTGAGAGAATCCGAGGAATGAGAGGTTGAGGGAAATTATGGCGCAGAGAATTGGTACCTGACGAGGTGCGGATATAACGGCAAAAGTTTGCCTGCGGAACCTGGGGTTGAATTAACAAGAGCGGGTCAAAAAAGTACATATTAGATGTGTCATGGCCCAGACCCGAGTCGAACCGGTGTATCTGCCATCGACTCTGTAGAAGATGTTTCATGGTAAGTAGATGCGCGCCGTGCGCGGCCGGGCCTTCCATTGCATGTTGGGATCTCAGATATGATTGAGCGGTGGAAGGTCGGCCGCCGAGAATTGATGGTGGTTTAGAAATGGCGTGGACCGCGATCCTGAGATATCTGTCAGATCATAAGGGTAGACAGAAGGTAAAAACAGGGGAGGAAGAAGGCAAAAAATATGCGCACGCTGGATACTTTGATGGCCCAACCCCGAGTCGAACGGGTGTCTCTGCGGACAAGTAACATTTCCCACCAGTATAGATCGTAGAGGCGCGCCGCGCGCCGCCGGGCCTTCCATTTCATACTGGGAGCCGGGATATATTGAGGCGTTGGAGTTGCACGGTGGTTAAGAATTGAACGAGTGATGACTAGCGAAGTAGATTACTATTGCAGAAAATGGATCAGGCGGGATGGAATTCAGGTATGGATCCACTGGCTGGTCAACATCGAAGCTCGAAGGACGAAATGCATTACTGTGGAGGACAGTGAAGAGATGGTACCCGCATGATGGTAATTAGCGATCCCGGCGCCAAGTAGATTATTTTTCGAAAATGGATTCGGCTCATCCTTGTTGGATGGAAATTCAGGGATGTTTCACTGGCAGTTGAACGTTGAACCTCGAATCTCGAAGGCCGAGATACCCTGTGGAACACGGTGAATTTAGTGCGTAACAGTGTGTTGCAGATGAATGCAGAGAAAAAAGTTGTCGTTTGAACCCGCAAGGCCCAGCCCGAGTCGAACGGAGATCTGTAGCCGACATCCGATTAGCCAAAGACTGGAAGCAGACGCCGTTCGCTCCTGAGTCGTTGGGAGATTACGAGGAATGAGACCTTGAGGCCAATTGTGCAATGACTGTGCAGATAATTGGTACCATGTCAACGAAGTGCGAATTATGTAACGGTAAGAGCTTCGCACTGCGTAACCTGGGGTTGGAATGAACGGAACAGGAGGGAAAAAAAAGAGAGCTTCATAAATCGGATGGCCTAGCCCCGAGTCGAACGGGATCCTCTACAGTCTACTTCGATGGAAAATCGACGGTGAGTAGATGCGCACCACGCGCCGCCGGGCCTTGATATTATGTTTGGGAGCCGGGGTATACCGCAGTGTTGAAGGTGGCTCTGGGTTCGCGGGTCGGAAACCGTTCATTGAATTTGATGACGGCGGTTAGCAGGATGGCGTGGACCGCAATCCTGAGATACTTTACCAGATACAAAGGCGTGTTCTGAAAATAAAAGCAGGAGAAGAAGGTAAAAAATATCCAACCAGCAGCATATCAATGGCCCAGCCCCGAGTCGAACGGGTATCTCTGCGCACAAGCGATATCAGAATAACCCATGGTTCATAGAGGCACGCCGCGCGCCGCCGGGCCTTGATATTGGGTTTAGGAGCCGGGATATTGAGGCGTCCGAATTGCTCTGTGGTTCGGAAATAAATGACTGGAATAGATAGACGTCTGCTTTGAATGAGACGAGGAGTATGTGCACTCACCTGCATGTTGAGTGATGGAATAATAAAAACATATCACCACGAAATCGCATGGCCCAGCCCCGAGTCGAACGGGTGTGTCTACCGTCAAGAGAGGAAACTGTGCATGGGGAGCAGATGCGCGCCGTGCGCCGCTGGGGCTTCGGACTGGATTTGGGAGCTGGGGTATGGGGTATGGGGCGGCGTTGGAAGTGGGAAGGGGTACGGAGACGAAAGACTAAGTAGGTGCGTTTGGTATTCGAGTTGATGTTTCGTGAGTTCTAATTTGAGTTTTGAGGTCGGCTTAAGGCGGAAAGCAGTGTTACGTGTCAATTTTTTCGAGAAAAAAGTTGACACGAAGGCTAACGGCACAGAACCGAGTGGAATGGGGTGTTTCTGCTACTGTGCCACCACATTTTGTCGACAATCGCAGTAGAGGTCTAGGGAAAGGAGAGGCGCACCCGGGGCTGCTGGGCTGTTGGCTGTGCTGGGATGCGATGGAGGAGAGAGAAGGTTTCAGGAATGAGTGCAAGTCGTCGAAGAACCAAAAAGGACACCGTCTGGCAATTTGTGGCAAGTGGCGGCGTAGCACATTGAAAACTACGCAAGGCGTCACGGTAGCATCGAGTGAGGATTATCTCCGCCGTCAGGTGCGACGGAGTCTCAGAGTCAAGTATAGCCAGGACCTTGGTCGGGACTACTCACGGGACTAGGGAGACTTTCCCGAGAGAGAGGTCAGACTGTGGGGAGCGGGGAGTCCGAGAAACGAAGGACAATGGGGAGGTCAATAAGGAGCATGGACTCTGGAGACTGGAGCGGAAGCAGCGGAGTCAAGGAGATGCACAGTTAGATGCACGTCCGAGTAACGCCGATCGGCCTTGGGATGTGGTTGGCCAACGCGTCGATCGAAAACAACTACCTCTTTTGATCCCGACCACCAACTCCGAAATTCGAAATGTGCTCACTCGGATGCTCTGTGCTAATTGGTTAGTTTCTCTTTCTCTTTCTGCGGAGTCTCTGGTCGTACAGCTGACGAAAACTCGTTTTCAAGGTTGTACAGTAGTCACGGATGTATCTTCTGATTTGCACTGGAGTCTCGGATGCTCCAAAACCACCATGACCCCTCTCAAGAGAAGACTGACGGTGCACGGGTGATACCTGGCAACGCACAGTGAACTCAGGGCAGACTTACTTGGTCATCTCATGGTTGTTATTATGATGCATACGACGTGCAAACGTCGAGACATGAGCATCGTTGTTCATGGGACTTTGAAGCCTACCCTGAGGGGGCTGAGACCCAGTACACACAAGGGGCTGCATTCAGAGATGTGTTCATGAAGTCAGGCACCTCCCCGTCTTGTATGGAAAGAATCGAGAGGCTTCGGGGCATCGGACTCATCCTTCGGATCGCGTCGGACGGCGATGAGCAATGTCTCGAATTGCTCCTAGGTCCCTCCTAACAAATATATTGGTGGAGTAGATACTCTATTATTTTGCGGCTACCGTGCGGTTGAATGCGGGACGGCGTCATAGAGTCTGAGACTTGGCAAGGCGGATCGGAGATATCGGACTCGCAAGATCAATAGGAAAGACGTCACTACATCTGATGGCGAGCTGCCACGAGGACAGGATCCTCGCGTTTTTGCTTCCACGGCCTCCTGCGGACTATCATGTTCTGCGTCTCCCCATCTCCGGCTCTCCGCAATGTAGCTCGGCCCAATCTGCGTCAAACCCTCCCGACGAAATCCTGGAATATTTTTCAATGCCGACTGGCATGATATTGTTGCCGCTCTCAACGCGACCATCCCGAAGCGCACGACTGCACACCAGAGGGCTTCTTCTCGCATCGAATAACTGTGAAAGACATTCAGGAGATCAAGAGAAAGCTCCGCAAGAAGTCGCTCCGGAGTGCTCATGGCATTGACGCCCTCTCCTATGCAAAGATCATGATCATTCCAAACGAGGCGCTGGTTTCACTCTTTCACGCGTGTCTTGATAGCGTCGATGCGTCTCAACAGTGGTTGGTAACTCTTCTTATTGGCATCTTGAAGCAGGCCCGGGCTGTGGACGACCCAGAGAGCTGCCACCTCGCCGGTCTTGAGTGCTGTCTGCTCAAGGTTCTGACACTGCTGCTTCGCGGCCGGCTGCGCGAGTGGGCGGCTAACAGTGTCATCCTCGACTCTCAGAACGGGTTTCAATCGAATCGTCGGACCGATGACAACTCGTTCATTTTACTATGTGCAATCCAGCGCGCTCGCGCCGAGGGTAAAACCCTATCTGTTTTCTTTGGCGACATGACAAACGCGTTTCCGTATACGGACATTGGGAGGTTATGGGCGGATGTGCATGCGGCGGGGGTCTCAGGGCTCTTCTTTGAACTCGCATGATTACGCCTGTATGACCTATGCTGTGAAATCTCGTGATGAGCATTCGATGCTGTTCCGGTCCACTATTGGGTTAGTCACCGGCGACTCTGCATTTCCGACGCTCTGGAACATCTACTTCTCCGAGTTCCAGCTCCCTCTACATCACGACAATATCCATCTCAATGGTCGTCCCGTATCTCAGGCGGAACAGGGTGACAACCTAATCATGTCCACATCTTTCCCAGCCTTCCAAGCAAAGGTTGCCATGCTCTTCAAGTACGGTTCCAATAAATGATGCTCCGTGAGCGCAAGGAAATCGAAATGGAGAATCTTCGGGCCATTGCTGGCGTCCATTCCGGTTTTGCATCTCGGAGATCGCGTGGTTGAGCTTGTCTGGGGATTCAAGTATGTGGGTATCTGGTTCACGTCAATCCACGCGAACGTCCTTGCAAGGCACTATGCCATTAAAGCGTCTAAAGCCCGGGGTACTGCCAATGCTGTTTTTGGTCTTAAGCACAGGATTGGCTCCCTGCCTGTTGGCCCGCGTTGATTGTTACCTCATCTCGGGATGCCGATTGGCCCTCGACACCGACAAGTATTTACTTGACGAATATTTTCTCCGTCGGTTGTTAGGGCTCAATTCCCATTCAATGCTCGCTGTCTTGATCGCGGAAACCGGTCAAATGCCCGTGACTATCTTGTCATGGTGGCGGTCCCTGCGCACCGCAAGGCATCAACCGGCCTATTACTCGGGGACCACAATCTGAGTGTTGAGCGCCTGCATTATCCGGCCCTGGCATCAGAGTCCTTGTCCCACCACTAGCACTGCTGCAGCGTGGAAGTACCGGACGAGCCACTGTTCTCGTCGTACTTGCTACCCAATAAGCCCGAACCCGCGCATATCCGCGAGCTTCTTCGGTCCAACTCATCCCCAGTGAACCGCTATCTTCGTGGTCGATCGCTCCGAGTCGTTGCAATTTGCATTGCCACCAGCGGAACATGCACGGGACGACGACCAGATCGATAGACTGGAAAGAATTCGGGATGTTCTTGAGGCCTACAGCGAGGAATGTTCCAGTCGGTTTTCGCCGGCTCGACGGCTTCGAATACCATCCATCGATGCTAGCGTTGTCACCCTTCCATGGTGCCACGAGCGTCCGCGGCTATGATGAGAAGACCACCGAGAATCACGAGCAAAGCTTGATGACTCTCGAAGTGGTGAACTCGATGCCAACTAGCGAGAACCGCAAGCGGGTTGTGCCAAGCTCTTAAGCTGCACGACCTGCGAGAGTCCTGGATATTGCACTGCCCAATGAGCAGCATGTCTCAGATCAACCGAAATTCTCCTGTATAGGCCTGTTGGGCACCGCTAGTAGTGCACGATAGCATATGTACATCGAGGTGTCCGCAAATGTCCTTTTCCGTTCAACATGAATGCAAGCGTCACTTTGGAGGCTCAGCAATACCAAAAGCTGAATATTATATGTTCGGAGCGCACCGACAATTTACCTCCCTAAAAATTTGAATGTGGAACTCATTCCCCATCTATATGCATCTCACCTAAAATAAGGGTGATGCTACAGAATGTTTCACAACAGAGCCGCCCGTCTTCTCATCCTTTTCGTGAGACGTTTATTTGCGATCATTTATGGAGTAGATTAACTATCACAGCGACTGGGACGAAGATGACTGTAGTGTACAACTAGACGCATTGTACATAGGTACAGTACCTGCTTGTTCCTTATAGGGACCTCTGCAGTAATACTATCTCCTCCTCCTCCTCCTCCTCCGTGCTCTTGATCATGAGTACTATGTCCGTTTTTTATCGGAATCGGTGGTACACGCCCTTACAAGTAATTTCGTTCTATTCAAGTTACTCTGGAATCGATACCCGGCCTACGAGTCTCGCCAGCGCCAACGCACGACGAAGCACCGAATGCGCAAGTCCGCCCCCGGCCTGCATTTTATCCGCACAATGACTCCGATGCCACCACTCCCTCCTCTCGGTCTTCGCCCCGCGCTGAGAGGAGGCGTCTAGTCTCAAGAATGGATAAAGATCCGCCCTCCCGTGCTCCAGCAAATCTCGTTACACATCAGATTCAGTCGACGACGAGCATATTGGAGCGAGCGTTTGAGACGCCACTGCACCGTTAAATGTGCATTTTGACTGCCATTGCTGCCGGCCGCTCGGCAGTTCTGATGTTATCAGAAAACGTGGTTTGAGCGTGCTTCACATACGCACTCTCCCTCGTTCTGCCACCAAGTCGCAGGGCATCCAGATGAAGATGAACACGGATGAGATTATTTCGCGGCTCGGACATGCCGTCGATGAAGCCCGCCAATATATCGGCCAGCTTGAGCAAGAACTGGTGGGCGCGGTATGTTCTGCTCCTTATATTTGACGATTCTCGTTTACTCAGATGGCACCTTTGCACAGCGAGTGGAGAATAGGACCCTCTTCAATAGCTCCGACTCATCACGCATAAACCGCTTGGAGCTATCGAACTCAGCCTTACAAGAGGAACTCGCAACAGTCAAGCAGGGACGCGACCACTCTTGTTGGCATCCCGATACGAGCGCTTATGTAGTGCAACAGAAATGCGACGAAGTGGAGGCACAAGTCAAGCAAAGTACAGAGGTTCTGTCCAGCGTTGTGAGTTTGCGAACAAATTCCGGCTCGTTCCTCGTTTAAATTGATTAGGAACAACATTCGCAGATAGCAGACGGCTTCGGGCAGCGCTTCTCACCGCCATTCTTGAGTACGTTATATTGCAGATTGAATCACAGTTCTGTTCTCACAATGGACAGGGCAAAAGGGCGTGACACCGTCAAAGTCGAGGAAATGGCTCAAACTGAGCGCGACGGCGTGATGCGGCATCGATGGAACGGCAGCGCCGAACGAGAGAAACTGTCAGCCCAGCGCCAAGTTTCAAAATTGCGAAAGACTGCCATTCGAAACGATCAGCTCAATAGCTACGAGACCCTCAAGGCGGAGCGGGAGGCCGGAACGAACGAACACAAGGCGTCCTCGGAACGCCAGAGAGCTCTTGAGTCGCAGATTAAATCGTTGCAGGAGGAGATGAAACTTGACAAGCACCGTACTGACCTGAAGGAGCAGGTCAACGATTTACGGAAAGATATTGAGGAAGAAAAGGCCCTTCGGCGCGTTTGGCTTCTGCGTCGCAACCAGATTGACACTGACCTCAATCAACTCAAAGCGGGTCCTTTGGCAGGTGTCCGGATCGGAGGGCGCCGCCCAGCTGCACGGCCATCCGGACAAGCCGACTCCGGTGTTGCAACTGGCCATGCAAGCATTCCTAGGGTTGCCTCTGATTTAGGAGAGGTGGACGCTGACCCAGGTGTGTTGTAGTTTGTACTGCAATTGTTTCTCACCCGAGATCATGATCAGTGAATTCCATCGACGGGACTGAAGGTGCCGCTACCGCGATGGTAACTGAGCCGGATCCCAGAGGAGTTGGTCCAGATGCTCCAGGTTAGCCATTCCGGACGTCGTTATCAGTTTGTTGACATGCACCACAGTCCTCCCTGACGATCATGAACTCGATTCCATGGAATCGGACTATGGATTGACTGCGGACCCGAACAGCAACTTCAGCAATGAATTGAGCAGGTTTGAGAAGACACTCTTCGAAAAACCCCCGCCGTTTGTCGACTATTTCGACATGGAAGAACTACTTCCAGATTTCGACCCACTTGCGTTCAATTTCGACACCATTCACGCTGATCCCGCCATGTCGTTCCAAGTCCTACCCGCACCTGAACCAACATCTTCTAATCTGCCAGTTTTGCCGATGCCCCAGCCGTCACCCCCTTTTGTCGCGGCAACAATCGAAGAAGAGATCCCGGCCTTACCGACCAGGAAGCGCAGCAGGCAGGCGGAAGTTGACGAGAGGAATATTGTTGAAGGATCACGTCAACGGGTTAAAAGTCGTCGTGCACAGGGACAACTGTAGTCCAACTTCAAATTTAATATATTTATGTGCAGGTTCTATTGAAACTGCCACTTGGCTAACCCAGGGTGGCAGTACACCACAGGATTATTACGAGAACTTATGTAATAAGTGATCGTTCTTTTAGGAAACTCATGGGTAGGATTTCGCGGGTGCGTACAATTTGGTCACATCAAGATGAAGTTATTGAAAATAGTGGCTGTGCACTGAAAACACTACTTTGCTTCGCCACATCCATTAGATATAATGTGATGTTTTTAAAAGTTTCTAATGCTTTTAGTGGCTATGTTTCTTACGTAAATTTTTTTCCTGCTGGCAAAGGTTCGAACCCCCGACTAAACATCCTTTTTTAAATTTTTTAAAAACCGTAAGGCTGACGATTTTTTCAAGCCCACGCTCTTCAATTCAATTTAATGATCATCAATATTTTAACAGGTTCTATCTCTCGGTTTCGCATAATCACATCACATGCTCCGCCGCCCTGTAATATGGGTGGAGGAGGAGAGAATGGACCGAGGTACGAAGAAATGAATAAAAGTGTAAGGCCCTGTTCGGGATCCCCAGGTAGGCCTCCAGGATGTACTTGTACCCCCAAATATGGACAGATCACATCTACCAATGTCACTCTCGTTGTCACTCGGTCTAGACTGGTCTAGAGCGGCTCTATCAAATTGCTACGTGTCGGTGTCGTCCATGCGCTGTCCGCTTATCCTGCCACATTGCCCGCCACCCCGACGTGTCCCCGCACCTATTCTTCAAGCAGGGAAGATATGAAACTAATAGATACATACACTAACATTGAATATACTGCTCATATGAAAGGAGTCTCACCTTGAAAACATGCCTAATGACTGAGATATGCGCTCCCTGACGCGCTGGACGTCGAGGTCATCGTCGGGTCGACGTCCACTGACATGGGTCAGAGCTTTTCGGCTTGAATGATCGGACTGTCGCACCGGGGTCCGTTGATGTGATGGTTTGTGACTAGCTACCTAACAGGTACTCCTGGAGGCCTACCTGGGGATCCCGAACAGGGCCTAAAGGACTGCAACAGAAAGCCCAGAAGATGCTCTGAACCAAACTGGGCAAGCAAGAGGTGGTGCAGAAAGAAGCGAGAGAGTGGGTCCTATTTGTGTTTGCCATCAACGCACTGACCACGCACTGATCGGGCCGTCGGCATTTCGGACTTCCGTCTTTCTTCCGCTCCGAGTCGCCCCCCTCCGAGTTCGTCCCTGCATCTCTCGAAAGTGCATAAAGATTTCTTACAAACAAGACAGTTTCTCCACCAAGCCTTGCCTCCCATCTCGACTCGCACGAAGCGCGGCGACGAGTCTGACTGTGCGAGGTTCTGACTCGGGGAGCAGAGCCGATGTCGTGAGTTTTATAACCCTTCTCGTCAGTTCAGGGATTCAATGATTCAATGTTAAATTCAAAGCAGGCCCATGCTGTAGATCCGCTTGACAGTTAAAACAACAATGCTCAGTAGCGCGTGGCGTGCATCTGCCTGCCGTGACGAGAGTTAAATTTTCTTCTCTACTTCATCTACCAAGGATCTTGTTCAACACACAGAGTCCCTATGTCACGGTTCTGGCACATCCCTGCCTCACATATTTATCAACATGACCTCGAAGCGTGCAGAACACATGCAGACTCTTGGCTCGGTGCGGAGCTCGGACAGTTGTTTCAATCCTCCACGTGAGTTCCGAATTCGAGATTTTGATGGCGGGAGAGCGGCATCGGATCAACCCATCAAACCTGCCGCGCAAGTGGAAAAAGTACCAATTCCAGCATGGGTGGCTTTCGGGCGGTCTTGTCTAACACAGGAGGGTTGTTCGAAATAAGAAACCCGATTTGGGAGCTCACATGGAGGCGAAAGATCAGAGCTCGGAATTAATTCGGTCTCTCAAAGGATCCCTTGTGCCAACCTTGCGCATTATGTGACAACGGCAAGCCGTTTTTCGGACACCTCCTCTCTTGCACACGTCAAAGCCGGGGTCTTTTATGTATGGTTTATTTTATTGAGGTGGTTGCTGACAGACAACGAGACCAGTTGCCTTTAGAGGCTCGCTGTCTCGAGCAAAATAGGTTCATCCGGTCCGGGTGGGTTTTATGAGGGACGAATTACGGGAACCATCCACCACCCTTTGTGGCTGCATATCCCACTTCATTGAAGACTGTTAGGGCTGCCGCCCGCGGCCGTGACCACGGTTCGACGGCACCCGTGCCACGGGTGCCGTGCCCGTTCCGTCAGCCATTTTGCCAACTTGCCCACGGCACGGCTACGGCACGGGTTCCAACCACACGGCCCGTTGAAACACGGCCGTCACGGCCGTGTAACGGGTTGGTATTGTGGGCGGCAATAAGGCCTGCAGCGTAGTTCAAATATTTGGTAGCTTGTTCACCACGCACGCCTTTTCATGTTTGACTACTTGCTACCCTAAGCACAGCAAGTCGCGGTTCGCGCCGGCAATTGCCGGCTGTGATGTCGGAATTTGATATCAGTTTGAACCACATCCTTTTTGTAGCGGTGACTGATTTACTGACCTGATCTCTTGCTTCCAAGCATAGTGAGGAATTGAGGAAGCTCTCATATTCTTACTAGGTCATTTGGCATGCTTCTTCTGTCTTGTGAGTCTCGGCATCTTGGTGAAAGCTTCATTATATTCAAATATCAGGTTGTAAAATATGACAATCCTCGTTGGACCTTTTATAGAGGCTTTCAAGTAGTATCTACATCAAGAACAGCTCATGAAAATATGTGAACAATAGTCGTGTACCGGTTACGGCCGTGCCGTGAACCGTGCCGTCCCGTCGGAGGGCTAGAAATCCGCCTAACGGCCGTGTACAGCACGGGCCGTGCCGTGGATTGCCCGTGCATTCCACGGCCGTGCCCGTGATGGGCACGGGTGGCAGCCCTAAAGACTGTGGCTGGCGACTTGCGGCGCAGTTTTTCTCCGCTGGATTTTACCCAGAGCTACTTCTTCAATCTCGGGGTTCGACCGTCTGAGGCTGGCGTCAAAGGCCAGCTTGTGAAGAACCATATGTGTAGTGCTTCACGAATTTAAATCCCGTCGGCGGCGGCAGCCCCGGGCCGAAAACACTAACTTACTCACACAATGACAAGGAACGGTTATCGAATATTCGAATCTCGAACCGTCCAAGCATGAAAAGTGAAGCTGTTTGAACGGTCGAACCCTAGTCCAACCCCTATTCTCGAGTCGAAGTGTATATCTGCACGATATGAGTTGATCAGTAAACTCAGGTCTCTCGCAGATATCCCCCGCTCTTCTCTCACTACAAGCGAAAGACCCGGCATGCTTGACCGTATACTAATCTCTGGGTACCAGCCATGCTGCGCCGGACCCGTTGCCCGCGTCGCCTCCTCCGGATCGGGAAACTCGAAGTATACTACTCTACATCCGAATCCTGCAAACGTTGACACCGTTGCAGATCCTCAGTGAGCCTCCTTTACATGCCGCTTTCCCTCCGTTGTTACCGGCGGATCCGGAATATTTGCATGGGCCACTTTCCTATTGCGGTCTTGTTGATCCTCTATTCAAGTTCTACGCAACCCTCTCTCAATTTTCTGCATATCCGTTCTCTCACCCTCTTCGGTCTCCATCCATCGCAACTTCCGTCGCTGTCCTCCCTCCGAATCTCACTCGGCCCGTCTTCCTGGCCTTTGTGTTTATTCCCTCTCCTGTACAGGAATTCATCCACAAGTCTCATTCCCTTCTGCAGATTAATTCCTTCGCAGACTCCTTGGCCGCATTCAGTGTGTTATGCCGACTCACCGACGTTGTGTGCTGTGTTATGATGCGCAGCATCGTCTTCGCGTATCCTATAGAACTCCGCCTGAGCATTGGCATGCCATCGTTCCGTGATGTTCCTCTTTTCTTTCCACCAAATAGTATAAGCTCCAAAAAAGTCTACGGCTCCGTCTGCCTCGTATTTGGCTAGTCTTGTTCAGGTCGTCGGATCGGGTTTGAAAGCCGGGGCTTGGGTCGGGTGGGACTGGGACTGGGTCGGGAAACATCTCAGGCCCGACTTGGGCCCGGGTCGGGTTGGGCTTGGGCTTGAGCCTGGGCTTGGTTGATCAGTGCTGAGTTGATGCAATCTTTGCCGTTGCACCTACTCTGTGGTTTGACAAGGTGCTGTGGAAGCAATGGAACAACCCTCCTATTTACTCACCATCGGGAGTGTTGCCCCGGAGTGCAGGTAGTGATGTCTGTGGCTTGGCTTAAAGCCAGAAAGCCAAGAAGCCAAAGCCATGGCTTTGCAAAGCCAAGCCAAGCCAAACTGGTGGCTTCGGGTTGGCTTTGGCTTTGGCTTCAGAAAGCCATGGCTTTGACTTTGCGGTACAATTGTGATAATGAGCAACGTTTTGACGTTCATGCAAGCATTCATGTGGTTTTTGAGGAGACTGGGAATGCAGGAAAGTTCACACATATTCAATTGGTAGATTGAGCACTTACTAAACAGTTCCACGTCGGGTTGAATTGATAGTTCCCGGGCACCAGGACAGCCTGATTGTGCGTGTTCACATGTTTATATCGATATTTTCAGCCTCTCAATGAATATACAGATGCTTGACTTGTTTTACAGGTGAATAGGACTAGTTTTCTGACCTTTTACAACCTCCAAAACCATGGGAATATTTTTATCTACAGCCATGGCTTAAGCCAAAGCCAGGCCAAGCCAAGCCATGTCCCATGGCTTTGGCTTTGGCTTCAGATTTCTCAAGCCAAAGCCAGATGAAGCCAAGCCAAAGCCAGGGTTTGAGAGCCAAGCCAAGCCAAAGACATCACTAAGTGCAGGACAGTGCACCCTTGCTCAAAGCCTTTGGCAGGGGCAGTAATATACCTGTAACTGGAAAGTTCACTGGTGGCCACCGTTATCCAATGGGGGCCCCCTGGTAACCGCTGTTGGACATTGAAGGTAGCGTTCGGGATAAGATAACCCGTTCGACCGGAAATCACCGAACCCCTATCTTCCGTCACAATTTTTCTCGGTTCATGCGGCATGCAAGAATAAGTGATTGCTGAAATATTATACTAACTTCCAGCGCCGCATATATTACTGCGCAAGGGCGGCTGACCATTTAATATGCCGAGCAATGAATCAACGTGCCGAACTCTGCCACCGGACCATTACATGAGCTCCGCATTCTCCCGTAAGGCACCCCAGACATGATCGCCGGACTTCCCGTTTCCTATTGGTTCTTTTCCTCGAGTCCTTATGCTTTCGACTACTGTCCTGTGTATGCAGTGCACACATGAGCACATTTACGAACCGTGAGGTGGAATGGCCCATCACCGGGGTTTACGTATAGGGCAGCGAATTCTGCGCGGACAACGTTCAAGAGATCAATGAATTAATAAAGATACCATGTACTCATATGGGACGGTATGGCCCAACCCCAGGTTCTCTGCATGCATTTTTATTGGAGGGGAGGCACAATCCTACGATTTGGTCCAGAGAGACTCCGGTGAAAATGGGCGTATGGATTTCCTCGGGAATCAGTATGCATACTGACTGCATGTACAGTGGCTTCAACCCTGTGTGAATTCAAGAGTCAAAGGAATCTCCAGTTTCTTGGGTGGTGCATGTATTCCGGGCAGCTGTAGCATTTATGAGCAGATCGGACATCGGGGAGGAGCACTGGGAAATGAGGCTGGCAAAGGAAAGCCTAGATTCGAATAGGGCCCTGTAAGTAATTCCTGGGGAATTAAAAACTTGTTTTAAATACTTGTTTGTAAACAGGGCATTTATAAACGGGTTTATAAACAGGGGCCTAGAATGGTAATTTATCGGCTTCCGCATCCAAAGCATGCTCCCTGCAGCTTTCCGAAGCTTCATCACCTCTGTCCCAACTCCGTTTCCAACCAGTCCCAGAGGGGCAAAAGATCAAAGTCAGTTGTTTGATCAAATGCACCAAGAAGTGCCCCTGGTCTGGCCTGAAGGCTTTTAGCGCGTATACATGGAGTTCAGTGAACATTTATTTATTCACTACAGTTCATGTGCCCGAGACCGACAGCCTTAAAAATGGCGAGCTCGTTGAGGGTGTGTGGGCTCTGGTGTAGCAGTAGTACATTTCTGGAGGCCGGATGTACTTAATTAGTGCTACAACTCGGCATGTTCCGAAAGGGGGCCTAGCTGAGCAATCTATTATCCTGAGTCTTAACCAGAGGGAATAGTATTTAATATCCGGTGACCAATAGACACGGAGATTGCCGAGACTGATGAAATGTCTGGGCCAAAATTTCCGCTTTGTCCATGTAAAAGTATTTTGTATGGGAAATGCGAAGACACAGTGTTGTATCGATGTAAATAGAGAGTTTGCGCAAAAGCCATTGGAGCCATTTGATGGCATTTTGGCCGTGCGCAACTGGATGGCTCCACCGTCAAAATATGACGTGAATGGCTTTGTAGAGCCATTCGCCTGCTATTTTTGCGCACGGCCCGAATGCCATTGAGTGGCTCCAATGGCTTTTGCGCAACCTGGTTAATTTCAAGACTTGGGATGTGCTTATATTTTTTAAAATTGTGTGGTTGACGCAACTACAGCAGTTTTCTTTCCGATCAAGAAACCACGTGATCTACAGGCCGGGTTCATTTGGGAAGGCTTCATCAGCGCAACCGGAGGGAATTTGGATAGAAATAAATACCAGAAGTGTGCAATGGTACTCTTTAGGCTTTTGGGCTGAAATGAATGTTTGTACTTTGAGCAGCTCTTGTACACTTTTAACGCATTCCAGTAAGCCTTCCACGGAAATACCTAAAAAGAGCAGTGTATAATACACGGAGGACTGATCTCGAAATGCATCTGGAACCCATGAGAGTAATGGTACTACGAAAAGTGGGAGGAGTGATTTCAAGTTAGCCCCTATTTTGTATTGCACACAAGATCAGTTTGTATAAAAGTGAGATCTTTTGCTAAAATGAATCCGAAGTCGTCCGAAATCTCAAAATTTCAAGGACTAAAAAACCATCCACTAACATTCTCTATACAATGTACTTTTTGCAGGATGCATCAAGGATGCATTCAAAATTTTCGCTGAGACATTTAATCATTCTCGGCGAACTCCGTGTCTATGAGCCACCGGTGATTTGACTTGAGTCATTTGAGCGTGCTTTTGATAAACTGTCAACAATACTGAAAATAACAATTGGCTCGAGTATAAGGAAAGTTGAATATGTTGACCGAGTTGGTGCAGAATGTGTAGTATTCGCCCCTCGTACCACTGTGCTTCCTTGATATGTATGTGTTGATTCATTGGAAACGGGCGGCTGATCAATGTCTGCAGGCAAAAGCTGGGCAGGAAGCGCAATTTGAACGAGAATGTGCGCCCGGCTCCGATCATCAACGAGATTGACTGCTCAGAGAAGATGTGAACATCAATAATGGCCCGTAGGGGAATCATTGTGTCTGGGCTGTCCGTGCAAGTGGCACAGCATGCGTGTCAATTGTATAGACTATAATATAGGGCGCTTCAAAGTATGTCGTACATAAGGATTGTTCTCATTGATGGTGTAGAATAAGAGGAGGAGGAGATAATATTACTGCAGAGGGCTCTACAAGGAAAAATCAGGTGCTGTACCTATGCACAACACATCTAGTTGCACACTACAATCATCTTTGTCCCACAGTCTCAGTGTTACCTGGAGTCTGGACAGGAGCAGCGGAGTCGCAGCCAAGTCAGCCCATCGGGATGGCAGGGGGGTAAGAAGGTGCAAAACGAGGTGAAAGCAACAGGATTAACAGGAGCGAAAGTCTGGAAGAAAAACTGCCCAGAATGCTGCAGCCTGCTGAGAGTGGAATAATGATGATAGGAGAAATATTGGGTGGTGAGCAAGAGTGTGGACCGAGGCACCAAGAAATGAGGTAACGACTTGGATAGCAACAGAAAGTCCAGAAGATGCTGTGAGCGACTCTGCTAGCAGGTCGTTGTTGCAAACGAAAATCACATTCTGCCGCAAGATGCCGGGTCGTGCAAATAAGCCTAACATTATGATTATATCAAACAGGCCAAACATGGCTTTCAGCGAATAGCTCAATAATCTGATCGGGGTCTTATAATGAGGAACTTATTCATTGGCCTAAAGCCCGCGTGAATCGCAGAGTTCCCCGACAAAGTTTCAGTACCCGAAGTTTTTTGACCAATGACGATGAGATCGAGCACTTCCTGCGGAAGATGTTAGGCCACGTCTGCGGTGTTTCGCAATAATCTACATCAGATATGAGTGGCGCAAGGCCCATTAAGAAGATCCTTCACATACAAAAATCCTGGGAGGCCTGGACTCGACGCAATGTTGATTGGAGTTGAGTCACGTCGGCTAACGCTGAAACTCTGATCCGCACCGGATCGAGCCGAGATATACTGTAGTGTTACTAGTCGCTACCCGTGAATAAATTCACGGGCTGATACCACTTGTATGCCCAGACACTTGGTATAATCTCTGTTGCCCGGCGGCAGCAAAGGTTATTTCGCAGTAAACATTATTTTTTGCCTCGCCGGCCAAGTTTGTTTTCCTAGCACAGGTTGCTTCGTAGGAAAGCCTAAAAGATGTTTCTAAATGCTGTTTGCCCACTAACACAGTAGTGAAAATTATTTCCCCCAGCTCATAGTCAATTTTTGAACCAAGTCCAGACTCTTGGTCTAGTTGCAACCAAGTCAAGTTGCATCACACGGGCCGGCGGCATATTGGGCGCTCGGTGCCCATGAATAAATTCACGGGTTGTATGTCAGTTGAATTTGTCCCAGACACATTCCTGTTATTTTCCCCATTTGCTTGTTTATCCAGTAACAGTTGTTTTCCTGCTGGAAGACACAGTAAACATATTTACCCAGCCAAGGTTGTTACCCAGTAAAGGTTGTCTCACAGCACAGATCCGAGGCTTGCTACAATAAATTTTATGCATTGTCGCATGTCCCAGATACCCGGGGCTGGGCGCTTATTGGGCGCTCGGTGTTAGCGAGAGCGGGAAAATGGAACATCAGAAACTTCTATGGCTTTGCCATTATATGATATTATAGATTTGATAACAAACAAAAATTATAATAAGAGTCAAAGCAAGGAATGTTCCTGTAATCTATGGAGTGTTCAAAGTACTGCACCATTTCGACCATAGGTTCATCAATTTTCGACCCGAGAAGACCGAAAAATTTGGTGTCGATCTAAGGTGATTTCTGCACGCATCAAAAAAAAAATGAATTGTCACCTGTCACTGGACCTACGGTCGGTCAAAATGGTACAGTACATTTTTTGCCGCTCCTGCTGAGTTCGCAGGTGCGAGAAGGCAGGGAGAAAACCACTCGTTATACGTGACACCTTGGAGTTGATGACAAACAGGACGACTAAATAGGGACTAGCAGGTAGGTAGGTAGGTAGCATTACACGGCACGGTCCGAATAACAAACACCGTGTTTCCAGGGATTACAGTGCCCGTCATCACATCACGGTTCCGCTTTTGGCAGTAAACAAGTCAAAACTTTGAAACTCTAACTACATTACACCCTCATCACGAGTCAACTTAAAACACCCCGGAAACACTCAAAGGACGCATAAAGAAGATCCCTTGTGCTTGGTTAGTCGATCAAAGAAGATTTTATTTTTTGTTGGCTGAAAAAGTGAAACAAACCCTAATGATGACATCAAATTCCCTATTGGGTAGGGTTAAGTCACGTGCTTAGCCTGGAAACCCGCGTCCGAATTCTGTGGTCTGTTACTAAACAACTTGTGAGAGCTCCGAACAACATGAAACATTATCAGGGCATCCCTGCATCCTTACAAAGGCTTTCCAAGTGTCATACTGGTGATTTGAGACAACTTTTTTTTTTCTGGACCCCGAAAAAGTGAAACACCGTGGGAAAAATTGACTTTTTGTGCTCAATCGCATTCATTTGGTCGGTTTCACGGCCTAGAAAATCACAAAAAAATCACAAAAATTCCTTTGAGCCCGAAAAACATGTGCAGAGAAGTGATGACGGGCACTGTATCCCGGTGTACAAAGCAAGTAAAAATTCTGGAATATAATCACGCATTTTAGAACAATCGGGAGATGCCGAGATATTTTTAAAAAAAACTTGAAGAAATTTCGGCAGGGGTTGCAAATCGGCCTCCTCTTTTCATAATTCTGAGTAGACAATTTTGTAGAGAATATAATTACAAGAAACTTCTCATGACCAATTTTTTTTTGCTTTGCAGGACTGATTGCACGGTGACCGAATTTTGTTTGGTTTGCGATAGGGGTGTGTACACGTCCGTTTGTAACGCTGTGTCCTCCAGCGAGCCATGATTGTAGCGGGTGACATCCGGAGATGTATTGGCTTCTTATCCTTCCATGTGACCATATCCACCAAAAATTAAGCCCTCGGCGGGCCAGGGGTGCATGTTTCTGGGCTTCCCAATGCCCATAAAATGGCAATTGCGCTGCGATGCACCTCACAGACCATCTGACAACACATCAGCAAATTGACAAGTTCTTTTCCTCCACTTTTCGTCACTTTTCGTCACTTTTTCCGGCCGACCTCTTTTCAACACTTGTTAATTCACTTTTGGCACAGCTTTTAGCAGCTTGGGCAACTTATTGAACTTATTAGTCTTCACTGCTCAGAAAATGTATAGCTCACTCGATTTATTCTCAGCTTCTTAGGTCAACCTTTGTACCGATACTTCTTATCAAAGCTGACCCTAAAACTCGGAGGAGGCCGGGTAACACCAAAACTGGAGTATTGTGCTATTTGAACGAGGATATTGAGATTCAACGCCCCTCCGGTGGTTTCTCGATGTATGCGACATAGGCGGACCAAGTATGCATCGCGCAAACGGCAAACGGTTCAACTTCAATCAACTGACTCGTGAATTTTGACAAGTCCATTCAAACTCCGATCGATCACGCCATCGATGGCGTGATTTTGGTTGATCAACCGCAGCACACAGCTTGTTTCCTCCCCTCTCCTTCCCTCTCCTCGACTCCTCGCCTCAGCTTGATTCTTGATTCTACCCGTGCTGGCCCCTCACTTGTAACTCCCTTCCTACGACAAGACCTGGCTGGTTCTGTGGTGTGCGCAAGATAACTGGATTAATTCAAGCTTTGGAAGCCTGCTCTTGTACTTAGTCTCGTCTCCTCTCTCGCTATGTTGGCCGTCGGAACTGTCCTTGAAGCTTTCCCTACCTAGTCCTCTCCAAGTTGCACATCACCCTTCCTGAGCTGTGCCGCTCCCTGGCCCACGAGTCTTATTATTCTTCGAAAAGTCGAGCCGGGCTGGACATATGGACGTGCGCAGACCCTCGGCAGGGCGTCACAGTGTATTTGTGAGCATCTTCCTCCCCTTACTGACAACACCCCTCATTCTTTATCCAGCGTAAACAGGCGCGGACACCGACTCTCCCGCTTCCCCTTTCCCCTTCTCGACCTCAAACCGTATATCCGTTGCCACCGGGCCGCTGCCTTGATACCCATCATGGCGCCTGGGTGCGGTGCACCGAGCACGACGTTTGTGGACTCCCCTTGTGTCTACTTGCCCCTTTTCTATACCGACAACGGGACTGATGGAGTGCAGGAGCCATCGACAAATGGCCTTCGTCTCCTGCCAATTGTATGGCCACTCGGCTCGTTCCCGCCAGCGGCTTCTATAGCACCGCATGGGCTCGGTGCGTACATGGTGTATCACTAAATGTGAAAGGGGTTCATGACGTTTACCCTACGCCCGGGTCAACCGGAGGATTTATCGGTGAGTTCTCTCGAATACATACGAAGCTATGCTAATGGCCCCGTTGCTCTAGACCCCGTCGTTTGCCCCGAATCCATGCCGTCGTTGGGTTTACCGCTTACTGTAGGACCCTTGTCAATATCCTGGTCATTATATATATACATGATTATGCGCGCGTATAATGTCCACTTGGAGAGCTCTTGTGGTAGCTTAAATGATAGCTTTTTTGGTCTCATCAGTGTCTTTTCGTCTTTTTCTGGAAAAGGGGCTTGGCCTCTGAAAGTTTCAGATACATTTTTGGGAGGCCCCAAACAAGGCTTTTTCCAGAGCGAGTAAGGACCGGCACTATTGGACAGCTCTAGAAGCTCCAGGTATTGTCAATTTGAACGTAACAACAAAGAATTGGAAGGCAACTGAGTACTAGTGTGACCTCCTATCAGTGTGTCACGTGTAATCCTGGTATTCCAAACAAGTTGCATTGATCTGATAACCAGTGTGCGACTTTCGCCTACTTGTTTGACCACTTTGGGACATCATATGGAAAAGTATAACGATGCAGAAAAGTCCTTTTTTCTTGAAATGGCGAATTTTTTGAACCGTGAATTGCCTTTTCGGAACATTGCAACGTTTGAGGGAAGACACCCGAAGTAATTTTTAAATTTTTTTTTCGCTTGACCCCAATTTTTCGCAAGACACCAACACGAACGAAGAATGATGTTTACATAAGAAGGCAGTGCCGTATCACGTTCCCGATGTTGCATAAATCAAATGCGGAAAAAAACTTCCGACGCCCGAAACTTTTTTTCTTCAAAGCTCAGATTATCCTTACATTACATGTCTACATACTATGTGAGTGCAAGATGCCCATTCTCGAAGGACTAAGGCTAAATCTGAGCAGAACATGTGTAGAGCACATCCGCGAGTCGCTGGTGATCAGATTGATGCGATCAAATGAACCCGAAACTGTGCCGAGCTTTCCTGCTCTCGCGTTGATTTTGCCCAGGTGCATTGTGGCTCGTTATATAGAGTCAGTAGCTCATCTTAGATCATATTTTTTCTAACTGAGCTACGAGGTGTCTAGGATTGAGCCACTCGGGACTTGCCGAACTTGCCGGCAAAACCGGGATCAGCTGATTTGCCTTCTCTGGGTTCAACTCAACGCAACAGCTTCACACCTCTGTAAGGATGCTTTCAGACAGGGCACTATCCAGAGCCACCCTAAGACGACAGATGGTTTCAATTTTTTTGCCTCGCAAGTTTTTTGTGCCAAAAAAACTAACTTTTGTACAGGTTTAATTTTTTTTTTCATCATCCGGAAGATGATAGAGAACAATGAACATGATGCAAGAATGAGGGGAACTGCTAATCAAGGGAATAATATAGGGAGCAGGACGAGAAAAATGTTGATGTGGTGGAGGTGTACAGTCAACCGGATGCCCCAAATGGAACTCTGCCCACATTCTGCTCATATTTGGCCAAATTCCTTTGAGGATGGGCATACCAGACTCATCTACTATACACAGATGTAGTGTAGAGGTGTTTTGAGATCTAAAAAAAAAAAGTTTTGGGAATCCGAAGTTTTTTTCCGGATTTGAATTATGCAACATCGGGAACGTGATAGTGCCGTAGCCCCTGAGGCAAATTCACCTCGTTACATCCTGCCCATCAAATTGGCATGGCTGCATAGAGATGACACACTTTTCCAGAGTGGTAGACCTATCGGTCTCAATTGTTACTCCTCTGAACCAACGAAGGGAGTTCAAACATGGAAACTATTGGTCCGCGATGACGGCGAAGAGCCAGGATCTACAAAGAAGTTCGAGTTTTTGCCGTGCGACGCAGCGGCCCTACACCCCAAGTTGACCGATAGAAATTACCAGCTAGGCCGAATACATCTTTGATGGACCTAATATTGGTTTCAGGAACTTGGCTGGGAGAGAATATACCATTTAATCACAAACTATTCACCGTAGTAATGTTGTTTGAGCGGTGAAGAGAGTTGAATATTCACAGAAAGTTGGCTCAAGGAGTGATATTGCTTCGGCAGTCAGATTTGCCCCTATTTTGTTATAAAAACAATTAATTTTGCACTTTCTGCTCCTAAAGATACTCCAGAAATTTTTTCGTCAATTTTGGAGGGCTGGTGGCAGCCTCGGGCTGACTATCTCTCGGAGTCAGGGGAGCTTGCCAAACAGATGCAAACTCGGAAGACGACACCGTTTTAAGGAACATTTGTACAAATTAAAGATAGATCAGTGATTGAAGGGCCATGCTTAGACTTGCAGAGTAATCCAGCTGTGTCCGGGTTGAAGGTCGAAGAGTTCAGTCACACTGATGCCACATCAACTGCGTGATGGCGCATCAATGGAACAATAACGTCGCAGCTATGCATTGCCGAGTCCCACTATTGATCCCCAGTCCCACTCTCATCAACTCCTGATAGTGGGACTGGGCCACCGTTAGTGGAAGTGGTGAGTCCCACTCCCACTCTTCTCGTATAGACTCGTGATTGCGCATTGATGGTGGTTTGGAGGATGGGGGTGGAACGCGAGAGATCTCAATATGTACGACATACATACGAGTGGGCGGTCCGAGTCTGAAGGCAAACCTGGGAGTGAAGAAAAATATTGGTGAAAAAGATCTTCTATAGCGATTCTATAATGGCTCAGCCCCGAGTCGAACGGGATTGTTTGCAGTCGAATGACACGGAATTGAAACAGTACAGAAAGCAGATGCACGCCGCGCGCCGCCGGGCCTTCCATTGCATACTAGGAGCCAGGATATATTGAGGCATTCGAATTGCACGGGTTCAGTCTTCAGAACAGAACGACTGGATGATGATTAGCTAAGTAGATTTATTTTGCAGAGAATGAATAGGGTTCATACTTGCGGGACGGAAATTCGGATATGGGTCCACTTGCAGTTGAACCTCGAAGCTCGAAGGACGAAATGCATTACTGTGGAGGACGGTAAAGAGATGGTATTCGCATGATGGTAGTTAGCGATCCCGGCGCTAAGTAGATGATGTTTCAAAATGGATTCGGCTCATCCTTGTTGGATGGAAATTCAGGGATGTTTCACTGGCAGTTGAACGTTGAACCTCGAATCTCGAAGGCCGAGATACCCTGTGGAACACGGTGAATTTAGTGCGTAACAGTGTGTTGCAGATGAATGCAGAGAAAACAGTTGTCGTTTGAACCCGCAAGGCCCAGCCCGAGTCGAACGGAGATCTGTAGCCGACATCCGATTAGCCAAAGACTGGAAACAGACGCGCGCCGTGCGGTCCTGAGCCGTTGGGAGATTACGAGGAATGAGACCTTGAGGCCAATTGTGCAATGACTGTGCAGATAATTGGTACCATGTCAACGAAGTGCGAATTATGTAACGGTAAGAGCTTCGCACTGCGTAACCTGGGTTGGAATGAACGGAACAGGAGGGAAAAAAAAGAGAGCTTCATAAATCGGATGGCCTAGCCCCGAGTCGAACGGGACTTCGATGGAAAATCGACGGTGAGTAGATGCGCACCTCGCGCCGCCGGGCCTTGATGTTGTGTTTGAGAACCGGGGTATACCGCAGTGTTGAAGGTGGCTCCGGGTTCGCGGGTCGGGTCTCCTTCTTTGAGGGATTGCGAACGGCAGTTAGCAGGATGGGGTGGACCGCGATCCTGAGAGACATATGTCAGATACGAAAGGTAGGAGGAAGGCAAACGGAGCAAATGAAGAAGGTAAAAAAACATGCGCGAGCGGTACGCTGTAATGGCCCGGCTCCGAGTCGAACGGGTGTCTCTGCGGACACTTGAAAGCATAGCTTACGCGCCGCCGGGCCTCTCGAGTGCGTTGGGGAGCTCGAGTATGATACAGCGTTGGAAGGCCGGCGCCTCGCACTGATAGCGCTTTTGAGGATGGGGCGGACCGCGATCCTCAGAGATAGTTGTCAGATACGAAGGGCAGTCGGACCTTCGTATTGGCTTTGGGAGCTGGGGTATGAGGCAGCGTTGGCGAAGGGAGTGAAGAGAAAGTTGAAAAAAATCAATCAACGTTTAATGGCCCAGCCCGAGTCGAACGGGTGTCTACCGTCAAGTATTACGCCAACAGGTACATAGGGAGCAGATGCGCGCCGCGCCGCTGGGGCTTCGTATTGGCTTTGGGATCTCGGATCTGATGCAGCGTTGGCGAAGGGAGCGAAGAGAAAGTTGAAAAAGATCATCCAGCCCTTAATGGCCCAGCCCCGAGTCGAACGGGTGTGTCTACCGTCAAGTATTACGCCAACAGGTACATAGGGAGCAGATGCGCGCCGCGCGCCGCTGGGGCTTCGGATTGGGTTTGGGAGGTGGGGTATGGGGCGGCGTTGGAAGTGGGAGTGGTATGGAGACGAAGGACTAGGTAGGTGCATTTGGTATTCGAGTTGATGCTCTGTTAGTTCAGAGTTAGTCGAAGGCGGAAAGCAGTGGTACGCGTTTTCGAGAAAAAGTGGATACTAACCGAAGGCTAACGGCACAGACCCGAGTCGAACGGGGTATTTCTGACACTGCACCAGATTTTTCGACAATCGCAGTAGAGTTCTAGGGAAAGGAGAGGCGCGCCGGGTGCTACTGGGCGTTTGACTATCTTGCGATGCGAGGGAGGAGAGAGATAAGGATTCTGTATTGAATGCAAGTCGAAGAATCAAAAAGGACACCGTCTGGCAATTTGTGGCAAGTGGTGGCATAGCGCATTAAAAACTGTGCAAGGCGTCACGGTAACATCGAGTGAGGATCTCCGCCGTCAGGCCCAGTGAGAATCCCGTGTGCTCGGGTACGCTCAAATGTGCCCAAATGTGCTTCTTTAATTGACGGCACATTCAAGCACATCTGAGCGCATATGAGCATAAAATCTGGAAAACGGCATCAGTCATATGTGTTCCCAGATGTCCTCTTGTGCGCGCAATGTGCTCACATTAGCTCTCTTATGCTCCGTTTATCCTCACATACAAAATAATAATAAAAATGGATATATTTCACTACTACACATAAATGAGGCTACAAGTCCACCTTCGCAGATCCCCGGCTCGTCGCATCCCTTCAGAAGGTGTCCCAGCGTCCCATTTCGGCCAATACCCACGACACCACGGTGATTGGAGTGTTGCGGAGCGAATTTGACGAGGCGGGGGAGGGAAAGAAGAAGGAAACAAAAGCTAATAAGAGTACATGTCAAATGCGGCTATGGCAGCAAGGGGAAGACTCACGCAAAGAAGTCAAGGAGATGGAAAGAAGGGGAGGAGAAAGAGTGCTAAGGGCAAAGGTCAGAACTGTTTACGCTTGCAGAGTTGGGAAGACTCACGTAGGGAGGCCAGACGGAAGGAATGGGCTGCGCGCGCTGGTCAGAAGCGGTGTGCACTGACAAAAGGAGCACTCACGCAGGGAAGCCTGGTAGACAGATACTAGTGTGGTGTAGATGTAATAGTTATCCTGCCAGCGCATTAACGAGTATCTATTGGGCAACAAGGAAAACGTACCAGGAATCCATGCAGCGATGCGCACTGAAAGCGACGAGCAGTAAGCAGTGGTGCATGGTAAGGGAAAGATGTACGCACCGTAACCTTACAAGGTAGCTGGATCGGGAAATACGTCGTGGACGCGTCAAGTTCGAAAATGTCGGATTGTTGCTCTAGAAAGCCGTATTGGATTCAGATCTCATGCTAAACCGACCACATACCTTCAGCCATGTAGAAGGGGCAACAAAAGCGTGGATACGCAGGAAGAGAAGTCAGACTCGACTCGTCATGGCCAATGATCTTACTTTGAAAGCTTGGACGTGAACAAGGCTTGAACATGAATGGGTGAGTGCCGGCTGCGATGCGGGAGCGGAGGGGAGTGGGGAGAATGAGCTCGACAGGGTGGAGGGAGATGGGGGAAGTAAAGGGAGACGGAGAGAAGGGCGCGCGGCCTCCCAGTGTTTCAAACTCCGACAGTTTCCCACGCACGGACCCTAGTTTTCAACCAGCACCGCCGTGTCGCATTACACGCCACTCCAGACATTGTATCACCAAAATTATAAGTACAACAATTGTACGTGGATGCTCCCGAGCACAAGATGTATACAGCAACTCTTCTAGTCGGCTTTCTGTTTACCCTTGAGTCCCTTTGACGACTTGCTACATCAGGAAAAAATGTTTTCCTACGTAGACGCCAGCCAGGGCCTCAAGCATCGGTAGCCCTGGTAGCTTTCTCCCACAGATCAATAGCCCTTGATAGCCTCGGTAGCCGCAGGCTTGGGATCAGTAGTGTGTGATTGCCGGCATGCTACGGATCAGTAGTATCCGTCCGAAAAGAAAACAGTATTTTAGCAAATAAGGGAGCCAAGAATGCACGAGGTTCAACGATGTACCCTCACCCAGAAGAAAAGGCATCCAAAAAGATGACCACGTATATAATCGGCCAAAAAACGCCAAGTCATTTCAAGCTCCGACGCACGTGCCCAATTGCGTGATTGTTTGGATGTTTCGACGCCAAACAAGCGTCGTTGATGATGCATCTTTCACTCTTTTCCCCCATCTTCGCTGTACCTTCCCCTTCGTCCTGCGTTGCATATCGGTCCCTCAAGCCCTCTAGATCCCATCACTCGGGCCCGAAGTCCTTTCCAATCCCATTCCGCAATATCTCCAAGCTGCTGCTCCGCAATTCTCAAGACACTGCTCCCAGATCATCTTCAAGCACCCACTGCAGTCGTAGTCGAAGGCGTGGCTCCTCATCAAGTCCTCTTCGAGTTTGCTTATGACATCAAGACCAAGTCTACTATTCAAGCTGTACTCATGCTTAGTTCCCTGGCCCACCTCTTGAATGTCGACCCCATTACACCGGCTAGACGTCAGTATTTCCCGATGTGTCGCATACGCTTGCTTCCTAAGGTGGGTCGGAAACCATCCCTGTCATCTTCTTTTCTCACACCTATCCCCTAGTTTTCGTCCGACTTGGACACCCAATGCACACTCGCACCGCTCATTCCAGCTCTCATTCCTTGCTATGGCAACGGCCATTGGTACGTTGTCAATGACTTGACACCGTCTTCTCTTCTTTTCTCAATGAAGTTTTTTCCCCGTCGTGCAGAGGTGGTTTCAATGCGAGATTGTGTTTGATGGCGTTGGTTCTCTCCTTGTAGTGTATCTAGTGTTGTCATTAGCTTTGAATTGATCTTTTTTTGCATTCATTTTATGCTGTACGCGGAAACTATTTGAGTTATTACCAGATATTGTGCTCTACTAGCTACTACTGAAGCTGACAGCCACTGCTACGAGGAGCTACGGTAGCGCTACCGTAGCGCTACCGTAGCCGTATGCCGGAGCTACCAGCGGCTATCAATCCTTGGCGGAGAGCTATGCGGTGCCAAATAAGGGGGACTAGACTACGCAGCTACCACGGTTATGCAGACTATTAGACGCGACATAGCCAAGTCATTTTTCCCTGATGTAGCGGCTTTCAAAGCAAGCGCTTGGTCGGTGTATTCCTGGACGCAATCAACCTAAATCCCAGAAATCTACCGAAACTACGCACCTTCCGGGCCGATTCAGACAAGGCAGCATATACCGCTCGGACCATTTCGGTAGTCGGAAGTGGCTTTTCCTTCTTGTCTGCGGCTCGTTTCATATATTCACGACCGAAAATGTTCCTGAACAGTATACAGCGCAGGCATAGTGAGCAATTAATAGTTTCCATCCAGAAATCACGCACCAGGCTGTATCAGATGTGCCCGGGACATGTTTTGTAGATTTCTTGTCTTTCGTGGTTGGGACCGTGACAGAAGTAGAGGCGGTAGCATTGTCTGGCAATACTTAAACTTGTTGTGCTCAGCTATTAAATCAGGACGCACCTTTGTCTTCCCGCACCGCAGCCAAGCGAGCTGAGGGCGCTGGTACAATTCCATCGAAAATCCCGTCACTATATCGAGATGGAGGTATCAGACGCTATAGAGATAGCGAATAAAATACTCTACAGTGGATTCGCAACCTATACCAGATGCTCTATCATCAATAAACCGGGTATATTGGGTGATTCCAGCTGATCTTACCGCTACATTTTTGGCGGGCAGAGAGGGTGGACTTGGATTCGTGCCGTGCGAAGCAGTAGACGAGGAAGACGTCAAGTTGTTGAGGTTGTTAGTCATTGTCGCGCTTATGCCAGTGCTAGTGTCACTGGTTTTCGGGTCAGAGGTGGAGGCCGTGTTCAGAGGAGGAAGGCTCAATGGAGTTGAGTCGTCTGTGCTCAAATCGGGAGGGGGAGAGGATGCACGCAGATTAAGACTTGGAGGGGAGGAGGTTGAGATTGACGTCGTGGAAGCTGCACCGTCAAAAGAAGATAGGTTCGTGCTCGGGCTGGAGCTCTCAGGGAGACGAGGGGATGAGGACGAGGGTGCGTTGGGGAGCTCATTAAGGACTGAAGGCGGAGTGGAGTTGTTATTGGCGGCCCAAGCGGATACCGCGATGAGTCTCGTCAAATCTGGAGGTACCGGCGTCGTTCCTGAGGCAGAGGGCTTGGATTTATGGGTGGGATCTTTATCTATTTTTTGCCGTTTATTGTCCGGTGAGTCGAGAGGATCGGCCTTTCGCTTCTCTTTGCGCCGAGATTTGGAAGCCGCTTGCGCTTTAGACGACCTAGGGGGAGTCACGCCGGAAGATTTAGCGAGTTCGTCGCGCCTGGGACGAGACCACTGAGAGTAAACTGCTGTACCAAGAGCATCCACTTTCCAGTTGTTCTCGCAGAGAGCTAGCTCCGGGATTTTCACGACCATGTTGTTACGAAAATACGTCATGACCTCCAAATCAACCTGAGAAAATTTCGGGGGGGCTCGTTTTGCTCGATGGAAAGTTTGAAAAAGTTCGCGCGCGCATTTCCGCGCGTAGTCGCGCCGGGCTACCTCGAGTGGTCTTCCGTGTTGGTCTTCAAAAAAACCAAGGACATTGATCTTCTCGTCGACGTCGTCGTCCTCATCACAAGAGATTTTGGTGTCTTCATCGTCCTCTTCATCGTCGTCGTCGTCCTCAAGCGTGTCGGTGGATCGAGCTCTAGCAGATTTTTGTTTCGTGGATGTGCTGACTTTAGGTATTTGGACGAAATCTCCAGCACCATCGACATGGCGCTTCCAGTCTTTACTCACCCACCAACAGACCAAGGGATAGTCCGTTCGCGAAAGTATGGGAGGAGGTGGGGCGTTGGAGCTAGGGAGTGCCGAGAATCCAAGAGAACTGGCAGGTATCGGTATACCCATAACATTTGGAATAACGGAGAAGACCTGTGGGATGGTATTCGCTAACAGAGTGTAGGCGCCGCTGGGAACAAAGTCAGATGTACATCAGGCTCCAGAGGTCTCTCAGCATACATGAGTGTTGCGTGGCTTGCCTGTAGTTCAAGCAATTGGTCGAATAGGGATCGATAATGTCGATTGGGTAGCAGTTCTTCGTGGCTCGCACTGGCCACCGCATTCTCGATTTATTTCAGTCAGATACTTGGCCATATACAGCGGAAAAGACTCACTGAGAGCTGACCGAAATTTACTTGTGGGTGAAAAGGATGTTGCGGTGTCTGTGGGATCGTGCGCGAGGACGACTGAGGGTTTTGATTCTGGTTCCAAGGAGGTATGCCCGGTGGTTCGTTTCGATTTCGAGAAAACGGAGGCGAGAAAACAGGAGCATAGACTCCTTGCTGGTCTAATGAATTTGCAAGGACGCGTGAAGAGCCTGATGGTGGATCCATGAAGAGAGCGAGTGTCACTGTCAGGTGATGTGACAGACGCGTCTGCCAGGCTCTGCCTAAAGCGCGCCTCCAAGCAGAAAATGTAATTGCACCCAATCGATTCCCAGGTTGTAAACATCGACGATGGGGAAGAAACTTTACGGGATTTTTTGTTGGTGCTGTAGGCAAAGTACAACACTAGTTTCTTGGGCTATTCGTCTGCGTCCGTAGGATTCAAATATTTAAAGAGTAGGCCAGGCTGAAATAATCCCGGCCAACATCATATACTTTCACTGATATCTGCCTCTCCGTTATCAGCTCGATGGGTTTGGCTATCTGTGAGACCAAACCCAATATCATCAACGTGGCCAGATGTTCATGCGGGAACTCTGCACCACGGGGGCCGGCTCTGAGGGCAGATAGAACACAAACATGAGAGGCACACACTGAAAAGCTGTCTCCTGTGGGCTGGATTAGACCTGAGATTGCTGCCTTGGTGAGAATACTTGATCAACAGGATTTCCTTATGTGGACGTTGGAGGCGATAGTTTGACCGAATAGGCTGCTAAATGAATGAGTTCTGAGTCAGGGGGTATGTACCCAAGATTAGTTGTAATAGATGCGCCTCCCAAGATTGTCTGCCATGCTTCACAAACAGCTATATTTACATGGTGCGGTCGGCTAGCGGCTATGATCCCTCGTCATCCTCTTCGTAGCCGGACAGCTTCATAAGATCGAGGCCCGGTTTCTCCACAAGAAAAAACGCATCCGCTCCTTTGTTCTCGTGCGGCACCATTGCTACCACTGACCTTATGTCTTTGGCCCTGAAGACCGTCAGTTTATCTGGACCTGTGCAGGACCAAACAGTGCCGAAGGAGTCACGGAGAAGACAGCAACCCTAGGAGCTTTGTTTAATCATTTGCTGTTGAGACACGAATCCTGGATTAAATCCAGGATTAATTAATCCGGACAAGGGGGGCCGTGCGCAATGCCTGGCATTAGATATCTGATGGGTGGGGCCTGCAGCCGAGGATTAATCCAAGGTTTAAACTGGATTAAAGGGCATCAAATGCGCTCAAAAAGAGCGCAGCCAGGATCGAACGACTGACCTCTGTAAGATTCATCGAGATCCACACGACAACCACTAGACTATAGAGCCATTATGGAGACTATCTGCTGTCCACCTAGAGGGCTGCTACACAGAGGATAATTAACCACATCAGGTAACAGGTCTTTTTAAACCAGAGTGGATTCATCCGGATTAAAGAGTGGATTCAACCGGATTAAAGAGTGCAATCAACCGGATTAAAGAGTACATTCAACCAGATTAAATATACTATTCGACACTACTTCGCATGAAGGGTATCAACTACGTGGAGATTTAAAATCGCTCAATATACGAGATCAGATCCAGCAGTGTGATGATTAAACTGGCTCAAAGATTAAAAATTATGGTTGAAAACAAATATTGGGCAGACGACTGATTAATAGTGATAATCAGACAAGGTAGTCATTTTTCGACGAAACTCACGCAAGGTAAAGATTATTCATCATCGAAGGCGTCTGTTTCTTCATCGCTGTATACATAGCCCCTGCGCTGAGTCAGAGATGATGGTATCAGACATTTTGGAACTCCTTACAGCGTTCGACGACAGGAGGGTGTGAGCTTATTTTGACGCTTTGAGGGACCGGGAGGTGTCGAAGTTTTTGGCGCGCGAGTGCGTGCCGATCTACGGGGTGCAGTCGTCCCTTGGCCGATACTAGTATAGCCCTTAGGAATCAATCCTTTCATCAACAAAAGAAGACTTACTTCGATTGTTTCTTGCGTGGTTTGGTGTTGCTCGGATCTTCAACCTCAGCGCTGAGCTTGGTCTTCAGTAGTGTTCCTCGGGCTCGAAATCCCACAGACTCACCGAGCACGTTTCAAACCGGATACGACGCCGGCCCCCGGGGATACTGGATGAGAAGCCGGCCTGAGACTCTCGTAATCTGGATGTGTGGGGAGGTAAATGTTTGACGATGACGCACTTTGTCCCGGTTCCATCATGTGCAATTTCCTCTAGTGGCGGGGGTGGGCTGCAGATTGCTAGGTCAGTGTGATCCGTTTAGGCGGTTGACAATAATCAGACCTATTATTTTCAACCGAAGTCGGTGTTTCTGGATGTAGATTTCATCACCTAATGCCCATTCACAGACTTCAATTGAAACTCACTTGGATCCGTGATCATTGGGTGTTCAGGACGAGGATCCTGCACTGGCGCGGTGTCCATGCTCGATGTTGACGGGGTTGACTTGACATTCGACGTTGACGTGATTGGCATGGGAGTGCCTTGTCGCTTGGTTAGGCTCGGAAGACAGCAACCGAAAAACCAATTTTACCTGCAGTAAAAGCGGTTGGATCTGTTGGCATGAGCGTGGGGCGTTGTCCATGCTGTAAGCAAAATGCATAATACCTTCAGTTTCTTCGTCTGGTGTCGGCGCCACAACGGAATTGTCGGTGGCACTGATGTGGCCCGGAAGACGATGTTTTGAGTAGAAAACAAACGGAGAATCTTCGTAGAGAGAGGATGTGCGGACGAGATATTCGGCCCACATTGTCGTTTCAAGTGTATCCAGTGTCTGTGGTGCTGCAAGTGGGAAGGGGAGAGAAAATTTTGCGGTATCATAATATGCGGATGCATTTTTGGCGATCTCGGCCCAAGGGATGGGTGGATAGTCTGAGGCTGGCAGCCAAGCATATGCTAGTAGAGCATTAGATGAAAACATGTTATAAATGTCGGAAGAACTCACCCCAGGCGTGCAACCAATATTCGGCTAGTAGAAGCCGAGTGTCAGCCGGCGTGACAGTGTTCAAGTCGATACTCGGGAAAATCGGAACGCCGTGGGGGTTCCGCGGAATGACGGAACTGTCGGTCACGACAGGATCTGCCAATTCTGTAACGTTAGGAAACTCATGAGACCATACAACGCACCACGTGGGATTGCGGATTCTGCAAACTCAGCCCAAGGAATACCATAGTTGGTTTGGAGCTCGGAATGAGTGCCTCCGAAATTAACCTGGTTGTGAGCAGAGTGAGCATGTACCCTGTGATACAGCAACCCTGAGAATCAGTGAAGACGAAGGCAATCAGGAATCTGATACTCACGTTCCGATATCAAGATCCCCAGATGATTGCTCGCGGAATGCATAGAACAATACGAATTCTGCATTCCCGATGAGGCCGCTCCGAGACAAGTCTGTTAATGCGCTGTGCATTTTCACGCTGAACTCTTTCTGGTTCCTTGGATAACAATCAACAAGTGCGAGCGACAATGACGTTGAGTAAAATGACGACATACCTATCAATATCCCCCTGTTCACGATCGGCGAGTTCCTCCCAGTGCTTCTTGTCCTCATCCAAGAGGGCATTCCAGCGCTCCTTGAGCACGGTCTGGTAGACAGCAGCAGGGCTGCTGTGACCTGTGCTCGCGACGCGTTCCGCTGCCGTTGAGTTGATACTCACGCTGTTGTCTTTAGCGAACCGTTGGCGCCCCGTGAGAACAGAAGAGAATTTGAAGAGTGGGCCGCTGGGAGATGCAGATCTAGAAGGCTCACTGGCCTCCGGATTGCGTTTGAGATAAACCTGTGTACGATAGTTGGTGAATTTGCGAACAATCATCTACCCTCTGAGGCGTTAGAAAAAGCGCAAATACTGAGAGAGAGAGAAGACTTGCATCGAACCAAGTCTTGCGCGGAATGTTTGTGGTGTCAAGATCGGATAGCTCAGGTGAGTCGAGTATTTCGGCGGCGGTTTTCTGCTTCCATTTGGTCAAGTCCTTGGGAGCCACACCACGGTCGAGCTCAGCAGTGAAAGCATCGAGGAAAGACTCGATGTGAAGTCGCTGGGCTTTGGTGAACTGGCCGACACGCATACTGGAGATGAGGTGAGAGAGGAGAAGAGATTCAATCCAAGAAGACGAGTCAGTGGGTTTTCAGAGTGCTAATGCCGTGCGGTAACGCCATGAAGCAAACATGGCACACCAGAAACAGATGCGGAGCGTGTTTAATTCGAGAAAGTCCGTCAGGACCGGGAGAATTGGACACTGCCATGGAAGTTTCCGCAATTCAAATGGTACATTGCGAGCGGTGAATGTACCTCAAAAATGACCCAAACCTCCCATTGGTTGCCGATGGTGTGGGCAGTAATAGAGGTGAGGCATTTGTTTCAATGCACGAAATTCAGTTACCTCTGAAACGGCGCATTCATGTATGTAATCTTACCTCCCTTGGTGTCGGATATGGGCTGCTACCATTTATTTTTCCGTTGTATTGGGTTCAGGGACGATGGCCAAGCACGGCGGAGATGAACGCACTGGCATTTTCAGCTATTTAGACACGAGGCCCAATTCAAAATTTACCTCCCTTGGACCAGAATACAGCTGCACTTTTGATTTTCCCGTGTATTAGATCCACAAATCGTGAAGTGCGACGGAATCGCACGCGCCGACATTCAAATCTCCTCGGATCCAACCCCGGGTCATGAAGGAATACCTCACTTGAGTATGGCAAGGTGTGACGGAAATGAACATACTGGAAGTTTCAGCTGTATCCCGATTCGAAGCTCACCTCGCTTGGGCTTCAATACGGCCTGCACCATTTTTTTCCATTCTACTGGGTCCACCGACGACGGCCAAGTGGTGCGGAAGCGAACACATCGGCAGTTTCAGCTATTCAAACAGCAGAGCCAATTCAAAGCTTACCTCGCTTGGTTTGGGAAATGGCCTACACCATTTGTTTTCCCGGTTTATTAGGTCGCCGGATGGTGAAGCGAGACGGCAATGTTCTTGCTGGCAGTCTCAGCTCGCCACATGAAGAAATAATTACCTCACTCGAGTCCGAATTCAGCGGGTGCTGAGTCGGAAAAAAAAATGCCTCCATTCCAAATGAAGTGCGGCAAAAAAAAACGATGTGCTGGCAGACCCGGATCAGAGGTTAGCTCGCTTAGGCTCGGAGATGAGTTGGAACTTCGCATCGTAGAGTCATAGCCAGTGACGATGCAAACCGGGAGTTAGTTTTTTTCAACCCAAGAGCATGTTCAGACCTATTTTGAAATCGAACTCCGGGGCAAGTTGTCCCTGGCTGCGGGCCTCAAAAGGATCATCGTATTGGCGGTGTAGGTTACACGAATTAACGTTGAGCTCAGAGGCGAGATCTGAATTGTATTCTCTGAGTCGTGCCGCAGTGTTTGAAGGCACAGCAAATGTTTCAGCTACCTGGGCGACCCTGCTGAACTTACCTCACAAAGCGTTGGGTCTTTCCGAGAGGTTTAGCACATCCCTATTCGCCCGAAAAAGATCGTACGACTCTTCAATTTAACGTAGCAGCACATTCACTTTGTCCTCACCAAAGGCAAATGTCATCGAATTCATAGAAGGGCAACGGGTAGTGGAATCCGATTATATCTCTAGTTACTTGCTTTTGTAGTAGAGTAACATGATATTCAGTATATTTTTCAGCTTTTTATGAATTCGAAGACTTGATTAGATATTCAATGTCTGTTTGGTTTGGGGATCTCTCTTTCCAATCTCTTCATTGTTTCTGTAGCTCAGTTGGAACTCAAGCTCCTCGTCAGGTGTTGTGGTTATTGCGTCCGCGGTTCGATCCTCTGAGTGCGCATTTTTCTTGCAAAAATCGTGTTTTCATCCGCAGATTAATCATTCTTTAAGCTGTTTAATCCGCCTCTTCCTCGGGTTTGTCTGACCTGGCGACAGGATTAATCAATCCTGGATTAAATCCAGGATTCGTGTCTCAACACGGAATGATTAATCCAAGCTCCTATGGATTCTTGCGCCTGAAGTAATTCGAATTGGTCCCCAAGTCAATTATGCCCAATGGACGATGGAGAGAACGATAGGGAACTTAGGAGAAGAGCTTCGGCAGCACTCAAATCCCTACTCGAATTTGTCAGAGCGAGCCGCGCGACGTTCACAAGTGAATGCTCTTAAAGCAATGCTCCCGGAGCTTGATACAACCGATTCTAATCAACCAGCTCCTCCCCGAGGCTCTCAGGATCTAGGTGACGGTTATGTACTTCTACGTGCACGGGACGAGTGGAACCATCGAGTAACCGGTGATGCCGCCACCGCAATTCGCAAATATCTCGGAGCCAAATCCGAGTCTGGTGAGGTAATTCTGAAGCGATGGGCCCGACTCCGGCTCCCAAATGGGCAGGTAGGACGTTCAGCCTGGAAAGAACGTCCCAAACCGCTACAAAACCTTCGCATGGCTCGCAATGTCAAGGTGAGCAATGGTTTATTCTATTATATTCCTGTCATGCTATTTACTGGAATTCGACGATCATAGGTGATTCAGAATGGGCAAGACGAAATCGCGGAGGTGGAGTTCTATTTTTGCACTCGCGATGGACCCGTCCTCGCACTTGGAGGACTATATCAGCGGCCTGATGACGATCTTCTCCAGGCGCAAGATGGACCATGGCGTGGATGGATTGGCGAACGAAATGTATGCGTTCCGGCATCCGCTGGTAGTAGAGCGTTTCGAACTCGGATACGAACGAGATGGCGTCTTTGTGAGCCTGGATCACCTGAGCAGCGGGGATTTTACGCTGGTGGAAGCGCCGAATGACGGAAACACCTTTGCAGAAATGCACCCAATATGCGTGTGGCAGTATTCCGTGCAGAAGAGCGGGTGCGAGACCAATCATATACATCAACCATTCCCAGGCTTTGTACCCGCTGGATATCTTTTCAGCTGGGTTTCTTGGAGGGCGGTCGAATGAGCCGGGAAGATAAGGTGTCGCATCTGCCACCGCTTGCCCGTGAAGCTTCCAGGTATCGCCGGTCAAGACTGCCCAGATCCACGACCCTTTGCTGTCAGGAGATTCGCATTCGATGGTCCCGCGGAAAAGGGAGATGAATAAGTCTGTCCAGTTGAGACTAGCCCAGTGCATGATATCGCCAGAATTCAAGCCTGGGACGCCCAACATGTGGTTTCGAAGCAAGCCGCTGAATATACTCGGCTTCGAGATCCCTGTAGCTTTCCTTCGCGCGCGATATTCTGCTGGGTTAGGCGAGGCAATGACGTGGGCAAGGTTTTGAAGATATTCCTCTTCTGACGGCGCTGCGATTGATCGAGGATCGACGTCGTCGTGGTTGCAGCCTTCAACACTGTAGTTGTTGGGCTTCATCATCACAGGGTAATATGTGGATGCACCATCTTTGCGGCGACCTTTGAGCGAGCAGTACATCCGGCATCCATACGCGCCCTGATGACCGACGAGGCCATTGAGATAAGTCAATTCCCGGGCCATCCGCGGTCTCGAGAAGAAGAAACGGACGCGACGTGAATACGCGGTCAGCGAGAGCGTCCCATATACGAAGGCCGTGTCGTTGAAGTGCGGATAGGTGGTGGAGCCCAGGGAAAAGGAACGAGTCCATAATTTTGGGTTTGTTGGGCCCACCGATCACGAATGCGGGCATGACAATCTTCTTCGTGTAGCGCTTGAATGGGTTACGATCTGCTATGATCCAGATTCCGATCCAGCAATCGGATGCCTTGTTGCGATACAATTGGGCACCATCAATGGACCCGATTACAACAACGTCGTCCATGGTAATGTCACCGCGTTGAACCGCTTCGATATAATCTTTTCCATGATACAAATCCTCGTAGACCTGGGGAGCGACATTGATAAGCACTACGGTGAGAGATATATGGATATCTCGAACCTCCGGCTGTCCGTTATTGGCCTCCAGATGAGCGAAAATTACTTCCGTCTCCTCGACGCGATATCGCATGTCGCGGACACCTTCCGGACTGCGAAAGAGTGCCTGTAGTTGCGGCCCCAACGGCATCGTACAAAATTTCCGAGCACTTCCGTTCTCATCGAATCGAGGTGTATTACACACCCGGCACGCCTCGAGCTTGGCCAAGGGCCCAGCATACGCCATACACGAATTCCGACACATATCGTGATGAAGGGGCACTACACCGCTCATCTCGGCAACTTTCTTTTTGATTGCATGGTGCGTAAGGATCTTGTCCTCCGGATGACGACGTAGATTGGCAGCTCGAACATCGTCATAAGTTTTGTCGGCTGCATTTGAAGTAGCAAGAAATAAATCGAGGGAGTGGCGAAGATCTGGGTCAGAGACATCCAGTTTTTCCTGTATGGGGTTCTGAAGGCGTTCGATGCATTCTGGATCCAGACTGCTGTTCTCGAGAGTCGCATTTTCTATTCCCTCTATGAAGTCAAGGGCAAGTCGAATATCCTCGACTCTGGGAGCCTCGGAGGCCGCCGGTTGCTCTTCTTCCTCGGACTCCAGAGGTTCTGGCTCCTGGCCGGGCTCGGGGATTTTGTCTTCGTCCGCCAGGCTGCCAGGGTCGATGTCGAGATCAGAATCTTCATCTTGGAGTGGAGTAAAAGATCGTGAGGTAGTGTCGTCGAAAAGCTGCCGCAGCACGAGAATAAGGGAGGAAGAAAATAATAATAATTGTAAGGTAAATTACATTATCTATATCCAGCTCGTCGTTGTCGGAGACCGGATCGTGTTCTACGCGACGTCTTTTGAGCGGGGGGGCAGTGAGGCCTTCGGAGTCAGGTTCATCCTGGGCAGAGGTACTAGGTGCAGGAGAGCTGGACCGAGAAGAGCTACTATCTTCGCCCGAGCTCGTGGATTCATCGGCGGCGGGTAGATATCCAGACAATGCCGCTGCAGCGTCAGCGGCTCTCTCCTTCGCATGGGCATACCAAGTAGAGCGGTTCCTATCCTGTCCTCCTTTGCAATATCTGGTACATGTGCACAAGATACGCTCGACCATCTTGGTTTCGCCAGAAAGTGCAGCAAGAAAGAGCGAGCACCGCCGAAGAGAACAAAGCACAGCGACGGTAGCAAGCCAAGACGGCGTCGGCGAAGCAAAATTGATCCAGTCAATTGTTCCGCCCAACTCCGAATCGATTCGAGGCCGATGGGACATCCGACGACTCCGATCGTACTCCGAGGTCGAATTCAGTCAAAGTTTAGTCAATTCAAGCAAGATTCAAGTTTGATTAAATTTGATTTTGATGACATGAGATCGGTGAGCACATTAACAACATATCGCAGCACATGGACCATATTTAAGCAGACATGGGCACATTAGAGCACACGGGATTCTCACTGGGCGTCAGGTGCGACGGAGTCTCAGAGTTAAATAGAGGCCAGGAGTCCAAGACAAGGGATTCCCGAGAGAGAGGTCACACTGTGGGGAGCGGGGAGTCCGAGGAACGATAGATAAGAGTCGCCTCCCCATTGTCCATCGTCCCTGGGGCACAGATGAGTAAGGACCATGGACTCTGGAGCGCAAGCAGAGGATCCGAAGTCAAGAAGATGCACGGCCGAGTAACGCCGATCGGACTTTTAGATGTGTTTGGCCAACACGTTGATCGCAAACAACTGCCTCTTTTCTCAATCTCGAAGTTCGCAACATGCGCGGATGCTCTGCGCTCATTGGTTGGTTACTTTTTCTGATTCTTCGGGGTCTCTGGTTGTCCAGCTGACGAAAACCTGGTTCAAAGGCCTCATAACAACGAATGTTTCTTCTGATTTGCACCGATGGGATGCTCCGTGCTATCAAGCACTATGTTCGTTTTTTCTATCGGAGTCTTACGAGTAATCTTGTTCTAGTCAAGATACTCAGGAATCGATACTAGGCCTACGATTCTCACCAGTGCCACCGCACGCTGAAACACTCCGCTCCTGGCCTGCATTTTATCCGCACATGGACTCCATCTCCGTCGCCCCGCGTCCACCACCGTTACCCTCCTCCCAGTCATCGCATCCCGCTGAGAGAAGATGTCCAAGTCTAGTCTCGAGCTTCTGGATATAGATATGGATATCGTCCCCGCCCTCGCACCAGCAGATCTCGTTACACTTAGTCAACGACGAGCAGTCTCATGTACGTGAGCGGACGTCGGAGACGATACTCCGCCTGGATCACTGCGTTGCGACGTCCCCATCTCCCCGCCTCCGCCTCTGCATTCGTGCCGCGTCGTTACTTCATCCTCACACGCACCCACGCTCGCCAACCAACACCCTGTACACCTGCGTCTTCAATCTTGCGTCTCGCGCCTTCCATCCTCGCGTCCCCATCTTGCTGCGCCCCCGCCTGCCTGCACGGTGCACCCCCTCCGCGTCTCGCATCGTCCGTCGTGCATCCCCTTTCTGCGCATACCTCCTCCCCTCGTACGGGAATCTCCCGCCTCCTTACCGCCCCCACTCCTCTTGCGTCTCCCGGCGCGTCGCGTTTCCGCCCGGCGCCGGCCGTCCGTCGTGCTGGGACGCCAATCGGGAATCGACATGAGAATGCGGGTGCGGGATGCGGATACAGAATCGAGAGATGCGGATGGACGCGTGCGAGTGCGGGTGCGGGCGCGGACCCACCGACGCGACGTGGAGGAGAGGACACTCAGACACAGAGACGGAGGGGGCGGAGGGCATACTGCAGGGGTGTAAGTAGGAGCGGGACGCGGGGTGCGGGGTGCTGGTGCGACCTGCTCGGCTCGATGCGCTCCTCGGCTTGATGTGCTACTCGGATCGACGCGCGGAAACAGCGCCGGGGAGCGGTGCGTCAGGAGTGCGACTCGGGGCGGCTCGCAGAGGGAGGGTGACCGCTCCGTTGACGATGCGGGGCTGCCCAACTCGCGAGCGGAGTCGGGGCGCGGGCAGCGGGGGGCTGGTCATCTGGACGAGTCGGGGCGGCGTGCAGAGGAAGGAGTGCGCGCGCGGGGAGGGGAGCCTGCTGTGTCGTGCGCGCATGTGGAAGGGGAAGGGGAAGGGGACGGGAAGAGGATGTGTTTGAGGAGAGAGGAAGGGAGTGTACGCCGCAGTCGACGCAGCGCGGGTGGGTGTGCGTGGGGAAGAGGAACAGGATGCTCGTGCGCAGGTCGGCGGGGGCGAGGAGGGAAGAAGAGGGAGAGGGAGAGGGAGCGCACGCACGCACGCGCGAATCGACAAGATGCATGGACGGTCCCCGTAAAGGAGGTCTAGGCACGCCCCACCACACGCATGCAAGACCCGACGTCGCCCCGACATGTTCTCCCTGTCGCGGTATACGTCCCCGCACCCGCCCGTTATCATGGATACACCACCGCGCACCCGCCCGACGTGTACCTGCTCGAGGCACAGCGCAGATGCAGATCCTCCCCGCCCATCGTCCCCAGAGCGTCTCGTCCAGCCGTAGCCGCAGCCGCAGCAGACCCTGGGCCCGCGTGCCTCGGCCTGTAGCGTGCCTAGACGGGTACTCCCGACTGCAGGGCGAGGGGCCGGTATACTCGCGAGTCGCGACTCAGACGGAAGGCTTGGGAGTGGGCGGGGAATGGGACTGGGAGTGGATGGGCGAGACTCGAGTGGGAGCGGGGCCGGATGGAGGTGCGGGACGTGCGGGACGTGGGGTGGACTTCACGGTGGCGGCGGGGCGAGGACGGACGGCGCTCGTAATCCACGGTCGGCTGGAGTGCAGGAGAACGTGTGCTCCACCACGGTCCTTGGTACACAGGGCGAGCGCAAATCCGGCGGGCGGGCGGCGTTTCCTGGATGAAGTATCCAGTACCCAGCCGCGCTAGGAGTTCTCGTCACGGCTCTGGCTCCGGCGATAGAGGATGGGCGATGGGAGGGATCCATCGCGAGGAGGGCGCGGGCGGCGGGGAGGGAGGGAGGGAGGAAACGGCGAGGGGCGAGGGGCGGGAAGGGGAGGGTGGTGAGGAGATGGGGGCGGGGATCTACGTGCCAGCACGGACGATAAGTGCGTGGCAGGCATGGGCGGCGAAGGGCTGGGGGGAGGTGTCGTGTGGACTCGGGGGTTGCGCGACGAGCGTACGGGCGCCCGGGTGAACGGACGGGAAGGACGCGGAGGGGGGAGGAGGGCGGAAGGAGGGCCAGTGTGTCGAAGGGAGGCGGGGGGATGAGGATCAGCAAGACGCTTGTAACCCCACCCTCATCCCCACATGCGAGGTCGTCTACAAGCACACACGCTCGTGGTACGTCGTCCCCTCCCCTCTCCCGCGCTTCTCCTTGCTTGTCTTGACGCGTATATCTACTAACTCCAGTCCAGCGGCGCTCCGGATTCGTCAAGTACATGCGCAAGTCACGCTCGTACCGGCGCCTTGACAGAAGGTCGGGCAACGAGAGGCCAAGACAGACGGCGGAGTCTGTGGGATGCGGGTGGGGTGGCGACGAGGAGGCCTCGGGGTGTGTGGAGGAGAAGGAGAAGGAGGGACGGGGTGCGAGAGGAGATCTACAGCAAGGCAAGATTCCGGCGGTGATGGAAGGGAAAGCGCGTCGCGGGACCAGCTCGAGAGGAAGTCGTTGGGCAAGACTCCCTCGCGCTGGTCATCCCCAGGGTGATGTGCACTCACGCTGGTGGTACGTCCTCCCCCTCTCCCTACCTCCTCGCTTCGTTTCCGGATGTGCTGACGCCGTCTGCTGGCTGGCCCGATTGTCCAGCACGTCGCGCGATGCATCCGTCCGCGCCCCGCAGGTACTCGGGACACAGGTAGCTCGCAAGATGGTATGTCCGCTGTCAGCCGAGGAGAGAAAGCGGAGAACGGGAGGGCGTGCGTGGTTACTTCCACCCAGTGATGCGTATCTCCCAGCGGATCGACGGTCCTTCGGTAACTCAACTCTCCTTTAGCTTTGCGCAGGATCGGCAAGGATGAGCAAAAATGTCGTGAGGCGACGGTGCGTCCGTTCCTGCCCTCTTTTCTGTCTGGTTTTTCCTTGGCTTCGATGCGCGCGCTGTTGTGGACCTGCTTGTTGACGGTCGCCGTTGAATGCACTGCTTCGGGAACCTTTCGAAGGCGCTTCGAGTCAGGGCATGAATTCGCAGCGACGGCCGGACGCGCGCGTCGGGACCGACCGGCAGGAGTCGATGATGTCGGTGGTTTCCCCACCATGCCTTAGTGCCATTCGTTCTTTGCTGCGCATCTCCGACTGCTTCAGCGGCACGGCATTTGCTGCCTACGATGTATCTTGCAATCCAACGTGTTTCCTCTTACTATCGAGCAAGATCGGAGAGAATCGGAGGCTGCTGAATCCATTGAATCCCATTGGCCCTGCGTCTCCGGACTGTGGATTGGATTTTTGGCTGTGCGGGGATCGATTTTGGGACGAGCCGATAAGCCTTGCGCGTTCCGTCACGCTCACGTGATGTCTGTGACTCACGTTTGTGCAGGCTTTTTTGGTAATCTCTAGATCTACTTGCGCTTTGCGCTGTTTCCTTGCGACCACCTCATTTGCGCCTACGCGGACCCCTTCCAGCCGGTTTGAAATGCCTCAAAACCTCGTAAGTAGGGACCCCCGCAAGTCAACGCCCGGAATAAGCGGACATTTCTTTTTGCGCGGATTCTCTTTTCGTTTATTCCTGGGTGACATTCTCAGTTCTTGGGGTCCCGTATCGATGCACACTGCCTCTGGATGAATGATGGGGCCTGAAAACGTCGCCTCTGGTGTAATGCGTGCATTGCAATTGGTGTGGGCAGGGAGGCATTAACCGCTAAACCGAAGCCTTCAGAGAATAACGGACACCTGTACCAGTCCGTCTTCATTTCAAACAGCAGGACTACACCACCCGTTTTACGTGAGGTCCTGTGGAGGTTCGGAGAATGATATCCGGCGGCAATCAGTGAAGCTCTTCGGAATCAGCACACAAGGTTGCCAGGACCTCGGAACACCGGTTCAGAGACGATTGAGAGGCGCAAGCCTCGCGCGATATTCTGGGCAGGGGCTTTCTAAAACATTACCCCACACATCCAAGTAACAGTTGTCTACATTCTGTATTTCTTCACTCAAGCTCACTTCAATGCAATGTAAATGGCAAACAAATCCTTTTTATTGTAAAAAAACTATGTACAGCAAGAATAGAAGAATGTATGGGGGGCCATTAATGTAGGAGAAATTACAGTGGGCAATATGATAGGATGATGAGTAGTCGATCCGGAAGCAAGAACTTGAAGCAGCGCGGGAGAGACGGCTTCAGATGGTCGAGCTTGAGCTTGATTTGGCCGTGGCGCACGAGACGGGAAACTTGAAGGGTGAGACCAGGGTGAGACTTGATGAGTCTTGCGGAACCCGAGCGACGATGCTTGATGAGGGAGCTCAGAGAAGTGCCTTGAAGGTTTGCATGGGGCTTGAGGGACTTGGTCAGGGGTGTAGACGGAGTTGAGGCCTTGAACAGCATTGCGGTTGCCTTGAGACGACGGGAGGAGAGGAGGTGAGACATGGGAAGGGAAGGAAGATGGCGCCACTTTTTTTTTGGCAGGAAGTTTGGTCTTATTTTGACAGGAGCGGAGCTTGAATCACTTGGCGTTTTTCGGTCGACTCGCAGAGTCGAACTCTCAGTTTCTCAAATTTACATGTACATAACTTAAGCATGAAGCATGCAGTAGAAACATCACTTTTGGGCTTCTTCGACATAGGAAACGACAGGGAACAGTGCATGTACAACATTATTTGCAGAATTACATAAGGTTAGGCAGAATAGCCGGGGGCCGAACCTCCCAGGACCTCCACGACAGCTCCTGGGAATGTCCAACACCATGTTCCAGTGATGTTGCCGAACCGAGCTCCGTGGAACATTCACAGTCCGACCTCCAAGCGAGGTTAACCGTCGAACATCTGGATGACATCAAGTCAAATTGGTGGTGTAAGCGTCAACCTGCAGGAAGTTGCCCCGTGTTTTACGGCACCCGGACGGATCTTGTGTCAGAAAAATCAGAACGCCCCTCTTTTTCTGATGTTGGACCAAAGCGGCATGCGGGTGGTCGACATTCGCGTGAGTTCGAGGGATTTTTTTTTTGCAAGTTCCCTACTTACGTCTGTGTTTACCGAACCGAAAGAGTTACTTCTTTACCCTTTTAACTCGAAGTTTTTACTGCACTTTTACTGCTCCATGTCCGCTTCCCCGATCACGTCAAGCATGGACGGAGTACGGCATTGGGACGCCATCAGAAATATCTGATGGATCGCCCGGTTAACGTTTTTGGTACGCCCTGAATTGTTGTGTCCTTTTTTGCGACTCTCATGCTGGCTCTCGCTCCACATTGAACAGTAATTTTTCCCTCTGCTATTTCACCGACCGAAACTGGATAGAGAATAGGATAGGAGAAAACGTGCGATAAGTGCAGCACCATGCTAACGGCACAGTTTTGTATTAGACTCGAAATCAGAAAATCAGAACGTCTTTTGAGGTTCTGATTTTGCACCGTACCCTCGTTGGCATCGCGATTCCGATCAACTTACTTGATTGACATGGTGAATGCTGAAATGGGGATAGCGGTTCAAGGTCATTCCAGGGACTCTGCAGTTGGAAGCCTAAAGCACCGGAAGTACGGCATCATTTGCTTCCACGCTTCCACATTCGAACCACAGTCAATTAAAACCGCTGGTGCAAATGAATTGAACTGTTTTCTGCTGCTGGCTTGGCGGCGCGCCCTGTGTTTGCATCGAGATCAAAATGTTTGCGACTTCATTACAGCTGTTTCCGAAAACCTTGGGACAACGTGAAAATTTTTGCACGCAACAAACTTTGATGGCAAGCTAAGGATTACCGGATTTGGTACGGATGATCCCACACGGATCAGCCCACATTTCGTGATGGACCAAACGAAGTCCAATTTTCGTGTCAATACTATGTTCCCGGGGCATCTGAGTTGCATGTGAGGCTCATAAGACTCTCAGGAAGCCTCAGCTGGGTGTCACGAGGGGAGGAGCTCACCCATGAAATAATATCTGGGTGGCATACGGATTACACGCAAGCGACGGCAATCTCGTCTGGACATCCCAAACCGGTAATCCTTAGCCTGCCATCAAAGTTTTGTGTGCGCAAAAAATTTCGCGTTGTCTCAAGCTTTTCGGAAACAGCTGTAATGTCTCCAATCCTTTCACATCAAGAAGACAAGCATCACACATATGATATGGACCCTTTGGGGTTTCAGGGTTTGTCAAAATAGGAATTGATACACTTGAAAGTTTCATTAGTTCAACCAAAGGAGTGTGCCGAATGCAAAATTATGCTCAAGTCTCCTTGCCATGAGTGCAGACCATAGTCGACCTCGAATTCTTTCCATTGGTGCTTTCGAGGTCAATGGGATCTACTGCCACATTAACAAGCAGTGTTTCCGGGACGTCAGGACATTCGGATTGGAGTATTATACAAATGAATATGATAGTAGGATTGTAACGCGCGCGAGATCTGGTAGTAGGATTCCCACGCCAAGCTTATAGGATCAGGATGGGGACGTGCAATATTCGTAGGCTCAATGGGAGAGCAACGATGTTCGTAGGATCAGGATAGTTCGTAGGATTGGCGTACCGAGTCGCATCAATGTGATGGTGACAATCATGACTGTCACAATATTTTTTTGCTTCCCGCCACCACCCCTGCACGTCGACGACCGTGTTCTGTGTGGGCTGTTCTGGGTAAGCTGCTCCCACATCCCCAACATTGACTTACCTGACACAGCAGGGCGTCAATGTCGCGGTATTTGGATGGGGACGACGCACGGCCCGGGGAAAATCCACTGCCACTATAGGCTTTGCAGCGCGAGGGGAGCGATGGCGGAGAGCACGGTAGTGGCGCGTTTGATTTAATGAGGTGTGTGGTCGTTGGAAACATGACCTTGCTCACGTCGATTCAGCCAATCGTGGCCACATCTGACAGCATCGGGCACTCTCGACAGCGTTTTCGGCTCGAAGGTGGAAAAAAAATTGCTAATGCAACGGTATTATAATCATTTGTGGGTATCCATAATCTGCCTACTTTTCAGTCCGAGTCGAATGTGGAACAGGTTCCACGCATGAGTGATTTTTTCCAATTCCCAAACCTGTTGTTCATCGCCAGAACTCCCAGCATTCGTCTGAGCGTGTCGCAGCTCCGAGTCACAGCACAGAGGAACCACCAATCGACCATGAGTGAAGACGAGCACGATGATCTGCAGCGTAAGAAAGAGGGTCAAACGTTGTGAACGGGCGACGAAGCCAGCGGACCGGTGCGTAGAACCATTCTTTGTTGTTCATACACCCACTTAGACGCAAGTCAGCGAACACTGCGCTCCCGCGAGGCCAATGTTACACTCACGACTTCCACGAGCGAGACCACCCCATCCCCCGCCAAACGCAAGTCGGCTTTAACGGCAGCCACACCAGCACCCAAGCCCAAACGGCGAAAAACAGGGGACTTGCTCGCTGGTCGGCCCATCGAACTGGTTCCTGGCGACAAGACGACGGTGGTTAGCCCCCGGGAGTATGCTCAGAAGGATTGAATTTGCGGCACAATACCCACAATATGTCAAGTTTCTTTGTAATACAATGCGACGACCATTTCTGTCCTATAACAGTAATCCTGCGAAGAATACATGCCCACATTGGGATCCTACAAACTTGACCATCCCTAATCCGGATCCTACGAAGATAGAACAGGTACCATAATCCTACTATCATACTAATCTGTCTAGGGCTCATTCGGATTGCGGAGTCGGTGAGTAGACAAAGCTCAGACAAGGCCGGCTGGACCGAGAAGATGCACGGAGTGATCGATAACCCAGGTGCTGACTAGTAGCTTTTTCTCGGACCAGGAGACCAGTAAAGTTTCCAGTAAGCAGCTAACCCCCAGGAAACATAATGTGTGGTGCCCCAGATTCAACCCGTCCTTCGAGAGGATCATATTTACCCTTGGACCACGTGGTCCCGTGGCTGGTATTTTATGGATTTCCGCCGAGTTGTTCCACCGATAAGCAACTTAGATAATCGCTTGCAAATTTTCGAAGCGTTGAACGTCGAGCAAGACACGGTTAACACACGGAACGATCTCTCGAGTCGGAACGCGGGCTGTTGGTCGACCCCTAAGAAAGAAGAACGCGAGGTGTCTTGAAGCGTCGGATATAAACACTACCCGGCGCGGCCAATTGAATCCGTGTCTCCATAAAAGCGGATAAATTGGCTTCCTTTGCGGATCAGCTGAAACTTCCGGGAGAAATGTCCACATCCACCACGTATAAATACGTGGAACAACAGCGCAATTGTAACGGAATTCCCATCTCCCCTCCCACAATGCATTTGACTGCGCTCGTCACTCTGTCCTGCGTTTTCAGCCTCGGCGTCTCTCAAATCATAACCATACAAAATCTTTGCATGCCAGCAGGAGGCTACACTTTGTGCCAGAATCTCTGGGGTGAATGTATGTCGAACTTGATCTTCGCTGTGCAAATATCCTGAATTTTGATGCTTTCCAGCTGCCGGCGTGGGTTCGCAAAATACAACCCTCACGAGTTCATCGACTCAGAGCGTCTCCTGGGCCACAAGCTATACCTGGGCTAATAACCCCAACAATGTCAAAAGCTGTATGTGTTCACCCTCACGAAGTCAGGTGTTGAAATCTAACGGTCAATGAAATACAGACGCCAATGTGGAATCACTTAAGGCCAAAGGTGTCCAGGTTGACAATTCCGTTCCTCTCGTTTGATATTTCTCCTCATCATGGTGTTGACAGTTGTCGAATATCGCATCGGCACCGACATCCTGGAGCTGGAACTATGCAACCCAATCTTCCGGAGTCCGAGCAGATGTCGCGTAAATATATTCAACTTGATGGGACCCCGAGCTCACTCATCATATATGTACCAGGTATGATATTTGGCTTGGACAAGGGAGTTCAGGGAGGCCAGCATCGGCAGCTTCATCTTATGAAATGTAAGGACATTCTTTCACAGTGGACATCATTCTCAATCGATTTCAGTATGATCTGGCTTTCTGAAATCGGAGGGTGCGTCCCAGTCTCTAAAATTTGAAGTCAACGCATATATAAATTTTCATTTCCAGAATGCAGCCCACTGGCTCTCAAATCATGACAGGCATTAGCATTGCTGGCCAAACATGGAATCTTTGGAAGGCAATTATCGCGCCTAATTTATTGTCTTCCTCCTGGCTCACCAATTCTGCGCAGGGTCCGGACACGAACTGGGAAGTTTTCTCCTTTGTCAGCGCCGGGAGAACCCTCAATTCATTCAACGTTGATCTGAACGCTTTTTTCAGTGAGTGCAACTGTATTTCATTGTCGAAAATATTCCCTGACCGTATTTGCAACGTTCAGCGTACCTCATTTCAGAACAAGGCGTCGCGGCGACTCAGGTGAGAACTTCTCATGTTCTTCAATCTATGCTATTCTTTATTGACCAATATATCACAGTATCTCCAAGTGATTCAAGCGGGGACAGAAGCCGTCCTCGGCACTGCGAATGTCGTTACTAGCTCTTACAGCGTATCTATTGTTCCCGGTGCCTCGAGCTCCCAATCAAGCTCGGCTCAATCTTCCAGCGCACGCTCTAGTTCGGCGACACAGTCCAGCTCGACCGTGGCGTCGTCCTCCGTGGGACACTCCAGCTCCGCCGCCTTCTCTTCGGCATCCTCGTCCGCTCACTCCAGCTCATCGACTCCGGCATCCTCGAGTGCCCACTCTAGCTCGACGGGGGCGTCATCTTCCGCTCCTCCCTCGAGCTCAGCAGTTGCGTCTTCTTCCGCTGCCCATTCGTCCTCCGCGGAGCACTCCAGTTCTGCCGCCTCCTCCTCGGCATTCTCGTCCGCTCAGTCCAGCTCCTCGACTTCGGCATCTTCGAGCGCTCACTCTAGTTCCGCCGCCTCCACTTCGACATCCTCGTCTGCTCACTCCAGCTCATCGACGTCGGCATTCTCCAGCGCCCAATCCAGTTCCGCCGCCCCTTCTTCGCCATCCTCATCCGCTCACTCCAGCTCATCGACTTCGCCATCCTCGAGTGCCCACTCTAGCTCGACGGGGGCGTCATCTTCTGCTTCTCCCTCGAGCTCAGCCGCCCTGTCTTCCTCCGCTACGCATTCCAGCTCGAGTACCTCATCCTCGTCGACTGCGCCGCATGTCAGTTCCAGCTCTTCGCCGTCGAAGTAGAATAGCATCGCGCTAGATTCCAGATTTTTTGTATAATGTAATACCCTACTAGATGGATGGAATTGACGAAGTTGGGATATTAGAGAAGAATCCGTCATAAATTCGGCTGCCTGTGCTCCAACCCTGTTGTACCCACTCATGCCATATTACGCCCACCTGCCTGCATACACCAGTCCGCCTTGAAAGCCCTCCAAGGAGCGGGACCACGCTTCTTAGCTTCAACCTGCAGGAAGTTGAACCTAGGCTTGCGGCACACGGACGGATCTTGTGTATTCGAAATCAGCAAAATCAGAACGTCCCTCTTTTTCTGGTGTTGCATGCGGATGGTTGACATTCGCGTCAGTTCGAGGGGTTTTTTTCACCGACGTCAGTAGGAAAGTTAGCTTGAAAACGGTGTTAACCGAACCGGAACACTTACTTCTTTGCCCTTTTAACGCTATCTTGACTCGATGTTTTTTTTGCTCGATGTCTGTTTCCCCGATCACGTAAAGCATGGACGGAGTTACGGCATTGGGACGCCATCAGAAATATTTGATGGATCGTCCGGTTGGACGTTTTTGGTACCCCCTGAATTGTTGTGTCCTTTCTTGCGACTCGCAGGCTGGTCCACATTGAACAGTAATTTTTCCCTCCACTGCTATTTCACCGACCGAAACTGGACAGAGAAATAGGACAGAAGAAGACGAGCGATAAGTGCAGAACCACGCTAACGGCACTATTGGACTCGAGTTCAGAAAATCAGAACGTCTTTTGAGGTTCTGATTTTCGCCGTTCCCTCGTTGGCATCGCGATTCCGATCAATTTACTTGATTGACATGGTGAATGTTCGAAGTTGAACTGGGGATAGCGGTTCAAGGTCACTCCAGGGACTCTGCAGTTGGAAGCCCAAAGCACCGGAAGTATGGCAGGCATCATTTGAACCACAGTCAATTAAAACCGCTGGTCCAAGAATGAGGAGGAATGAATTGAACCGTTTTCTGCTACTAGCTTGGCGGCGCGCCGTGTGTTTGCATCGAGATCAAAACGTTTGCGACTCCACCAATGTCTCCAACCCTTTCACATCTCACGTATTCAAGAAGATAAGCGTCGCGCATGTGAGATGGACCTTTGGGATTTCAGCGCCCGGGTTCGTCAAAATTTGGACAATTGGAGGACCAATTTGCGCCAGGCGGCAGTAAGATAGATTGGGCTCTATTCTTAGCTAACGGTGGGCGATTGATCATAGGATTGGGTTATTCTGCCAGTCGAGAATTGGATTCTGGTCACGATTCGGATCCACTCGCACTGCAGGAAATTACTCAGGCTTAATCGACTGGATTCAAATTGAATTTACGACGGTGACTGCATAGGCATGGATAGGTTGAGGATGCGCAAGGATTGACCATTAAAAATTCAATTCTCCATTGGTCACCACGTTGCAACGGGAGAGGTTTCAGGGGTCCTTCCGTGACAGTGAGTCACATCACTCGATCATTGTCACCGACGATCTCGGCGAAATCTTGACGACCTGAACCGCCGCCGCGACGCCTGGTCGCTCAACTCCGTAGATCGATCCTCAGTCTTCTGCGAGAATGTTGTACTCAGAACCGCCCTGAGGCGTACCCTTTACCCTAGAGCTTCCCGCGGACGGGCCTCCAGCGTTCAAGCAAAAATACAGACAATTTGGAAAAATAGCAGTCGGCCGCGACATTCACCCTCCGCACTTGGCCCGTACTCCATCAGAATATCAGAAGTTCTGATGTCCATGATCTCACTTGAGGATCTAAATCCATCTGTCGGCGCGGGAGGACTACTTAAGCCGTGTACTCCAGTCAGTATCCTCTCCAATGGCTTCAGTTCTCCCCGACACCTATCGCCTCCCCACCGACACAGTCCCTCTCCATTATGATCTGAAAATCCGCACCGATCTCAAGGATCTCTCGTTCGACGGCGCTGTCGACATCACTATCCGGTTCAACGCCGACACTTCGACGGTCGTCCTGAATGTGTTCCAGCTGGAGCTCGGGAGCACTCAGGTCACAGCAGGCCACGAAGTGCTCACTCCTATCGATCAGATTATCAATTCCGACACGCAGCGCGTTACTTTGTCGTTTGCGCAGCACTTCAAGCGTGGGTCGGAGGCAATTTTGCGCATGACGTTCCGCGGGAAGGTCGCCTCCATGTCGGGCTACTTCAAGTCCGAGTGGGTTCACGACGGTGTCACGGAACACTATACCGCCACCTACTTCGAGGTACGACAGATAATTCGTTCGATTTTTTCAGCGCAGCTAATGGGCCTTGGTCCAGCCGACGTACGCGAGGCGCACATTTCCCTGCTGGGACGAGCCGGCACTCAAGGCTACGTTCGCTGTGACCCTGATATCGCGCGCTGGGACAGTCAATTTGAGCAACATGCCGGCGCTCTCTGAGGGCTCGTACGATCCTGTGAAGGAACAGCTCGAAGAATCCTTCGGGGCCGACAAGAATCCCGCCGAGTGGATCACCACACGCTTTGGGACGACCCCAAAGATGTCGACGTACATTGTCGCGTTCGCCAACGGGCCTTTTGTACATCTCGAGAGCTCGTTCACGAGCGCACTCACCGGCCGTTTCTGCCCCGTGCGGATCTATGGTGAGTCCTTATTCTCATGTCTTTCACGGAGGATACTGATGACATTCAAGCCACGCCGGACCTCATCGACCAAGCACGCTTTTCTCTTGACTTAACGACGCGAGTTCTCCCAATGTTGGAGACCATGTTCGACCTGGAGTATCCTCTTCCCAAGATGGATATATTGAACGTATGATGGCAGTCTCAAATTAATTCATACCTCTATTAACATCCTTCAAGGCCAACGGCGTCTTGGGTTAGTGGTTTCCTCACTTTTCCTGACCGCGTCGTTCATCATTTGCATTAGGCGCCTTGGAAAATTGGGGCTTGATCGTTGGCGACCCGAACGCATTCCTTTTCAATCCGGTAACAGGCGCGACTTCGACGCAGAAGCGGGTGGTGGATATCACTGGCCATGAGTTGGCGCATCAATGGTAGGTTTAATGACCGCCTCGCCTCATAGGTCCTCTCTAAACCCGTTGTATAGGTTTGGAAATATTGTGACCATGGAGTGGTGGGATAATTTGTACGTTGATGTGTCATCGCTCATTCTTAATTTTTTATTCTTTTTTTGACATAGATGGTTGAACGAAGGCGCGTTGTCCTTTCATACGGGAATGAAATTTCGCAGCGCTGATCTTCATTATGCTTCGAAACTTAACAGGGTTCGCTACTTTGGTAAGTGTGCTGAGTTCTCGTCCTTTAAAATAGGTCGCTTAGGGCATGCATTTTTGTGCCAGATGGGAGGCATTATTTCAGGTTAGTTGTCTACCTTGACCTCGCAGACTAGCTCCCATTCGGCGTTCTTCCCAGACAGGTCATTATTTACTTCCTGTCGAGGAATGGGTACCCCTCTTATTTTGATGCAGGCTCTATCCGGAATGGAACATAGCGGCCTCAGTCGTCAACGGTCCGTTGAAGTGGGCCTTATCCATGGATGCGAAACTCTCCTCGCACCCGATCCAGGTGGAGTGCCCGGACGCTAATCATGTCACCGAGGTCTTGATTTTCATTGCTACACAATTCATGTCCTCACTTCCGGTCAATAGATAGTGGACGGGATCACATATATGAAGGGGGCTTCATGTAAGATTGACGAATTATCCTTTAATCCGTCATTGAGTCGGCGACAGTGTTACGCATGCTTTCTAACTTGCTCGGAGAACAAGTATTTCTGGGAGGTGTCGCACAGTATTTGAAAGCACGGCAGTTTGGGAGCAGTGTCGCACAGGACCTGTGGGATGCGCTCTCCCGAGCAAGCGGTAATGCCCTCAACTTTAGCTTAAATAATAGTTTTGAATGGCTCATAGGCACCGATGTCGGCCAATTGATGGAAGCCTGGATCTCCAAGGTAGATGGATCCACTTGCGAATATGCAACGCACCTCTGATCCTCTACAGACTGGATATCCGGCTATCACGGTCAGCGAAGCCCCCGGCGGCGTCAACATCCGCCAAAATCTCTTCCTGGCAAGTGGGGTTGCTGATGCGAAGGATGATCAAACTCTCTGGTTCGTACGCTGTTCAACCACTCTTTCGGAGACATGACCCGGGCATAGGACCGTACCACTGAATCTTCTAACCTTGGATTCTGCGGGAAATTCGAAAATCGACAAGTCCTTATTCTTGTCCGAACGAGAACAGTTTATCGCACTCGACACGAACAAACCTTTCAAATTGAATGCGTCTGCCACTGGATTCTGTGAGTCTTTGATCCCTCCACGACTTGCCGTGCTGATCATTGTTATTTGGCAGACCGCGTGCTCTACACCTCGGAGAAACTCAATAAACTGGCGTTGCAAGCCGCCAAGGGGAGTATATGCGATATGGTTGCCCTCCTCAATGATGCGATGGCTCTGGCGAAAGCTGGCCTCGCTAAACTGAGCAGCGCTCTCACGTTAATGGATGGCTTTGCTGGGACCACGGAGTGTAAGCTTTGCCTGACTCCCCACATCATCACGTTGACTTGCCCAGATATCATCCTCGAAGGCATTGCGGCCAACATCAATGGTTTACTGGAAACATGGTGGGAGAATCCTGAAATTGTTGAGCGGCTTCACAGCCTTGACCGTGTTCGTTTTCACTCATTCATTGCGCCGCTACCTTGAACTGATATGATACTGTGTTTTCCAGCGCATTTTCGTGCCTTTGGTTTCGAAACTCGGATACGAGTATGATTCTGAGGAGTCCTCGGATACAGCGGCCATCAGAACTCTGGCTGTGAAGCGCGCTGCAAATGCGGGGGACCCGAGGTAAGGGAGTTGCATGGCTGTAAGGCGTCGAGCTAACATATACATGCGTAGTGTCGTAGCACAATTGCAAAGTCGGTTCGCAGACTTGACGAGCACCGGAAATTCCTCCCGGATTCCTCCCAATTTGCTCGGGCAAATTTACATGACGGTGAGTGGAACTTCCTTCACCCGCTAGTTCCGTTTATCATCCGGTTATGTACAGGGGGTGCGTTTCGGTGGGAGAGAAGAATACGAGCATGTCTGGAAAATCCTGCTGACAACAAAGTCGCCGGCCGAGGAGGGACAAGCAGCGTATGTTGGTCTTCGTTTTTATTGTTTCCCACTCAAACATCGATGCCTCCGCAGGTCTGCCATCGGTGCAGCCGAGGATCCGGCTCTTATGGCGACTACATTTGAGCGACTTCTGCGGCAAAACGATAGTAAAGTGGATTGGCTCCTAGCTGCACTGAGCGCACAGCGGCAATCTCGGCGCCCATTGGTGCGGTTCTTCAAGGACAACTACGACACCGTGAGTGATGGGCTATTGGCCTCACCTCTATTTCCCTGAACCGTAAGCCCCGTGTAGCTTCATACCCGCTTTGAGGACTCCGGCTTCGAGCACTATTCCCAGGTCAGATTCTGCGCGTTTCCACCGACGGCTGATGACTTACTGTTTAATCGATCAACCCAGGTCCCTTTCAGAATTTTGACGACACAGAGTGACTATGAGGACACGGAGACGTTCTTCAAGGTGCCTTTGCTCTTTAATCAACGTTCCCATTCAGTGATTCCGAGACTGACAGGACGATCTTGACATATAGACGAAAGATACATCGAAGTTCACTCGGTCCGTCGAACAAACCCTAGAAGTCATCCAAGGGAATATCAAATACGTGCAGGTAATTTGTCGAGCCTATCTGATGTCCCGTGGCTGATGCGTTTTTCCAGCGCTCCACTACTGAGATAAATGAGTGGTTCGAGGCATGGGAAATCCAGGGCCGTTCGGCGTCCGTTTAATCAATGTGATATCCCATAAGTCTAATTCCACCATGCGTAAACACATTTGAACTACCTATGAAAATTCTCTGGGTTCTACATCCCTACTTTCATAATATTCTAGTGTTGCGCGTGAGTCGCCGGATTTACTCGCACATGAAGTTGGTAATCTAACGTCAGATCGACATCGTCAGTATAATCTTCTAAAAAGCAACATTGGTTTACCAACCAGGGATCGCCGGTCCCGAGCCCTCCAGTTCGATCTCCAGGGTAGGTAAACTCCCACTGGGCTTTGTCACAGCTGTTCTGACTGTAGGCTGGTTAAATATGTGTGAAGTCAGTCGGAGATCCCAGAGAAGGAGGAACACCCATACCGAAGCACGTCGCGCCGGGGTCCGGACCGAAGCTCGAGATGTTGTCGTACCACGGGGAGGCGAGGTCGATGCACACGTCGAGCGGCTGGATCGCGTAGCCGCAGGTGCCAGTGAAGCCGAGGCCGGTGCAGATGTATACACCGCCGGGATTTTCAAACGGGACCACCCACATCATTCAGATGGCCCGACTGTCCGGCATACTGGTCTTTCGTTCCCGCTGGTGCCGAACGTTTGAGCATGGACAGAGCAAATGACGGATTTCCATCGCTATATTTCCGTACGGAGATCTGTGGGTATAGCTGGGATGCCAGTGTTTATGCGGGCCTTCGTCAGTTCCAGGGTAAAGGCTTCGATCCAGACAGTCAGGATATTGCCCTGCATCTCGGACAACCGCTGTACCAGTTGTCCCGCGGTAGAGACGCACCATTTGCCCATAGTGAGTCCAACTCCGCCAACAAATTCAATTCTCTTCCTGAAATAATCAAGTCGACAATGAATATTCTTGCGACGAAAATGAATCAAGCGCAATTACCGTACAAACCGCATTGGAAGTTACGGAGAGATATTCTGGTGAGAATGATGGTGAGAGAATTGAAATTGTCTTTCGACTCGCCTTTGATTCGGATTAGAAATCTCAGCCCGGGACACAATCCCTGCGAAGCGTGCGGCGGAAGACTCGTATGAGTACGTCCGGTTCAACGGCTCTCTGTATTTTCTGTTACAGCCGATCCGGAAAGTAATGAGAATAACTTTTTTTTTTTTGCGCGCGTTCTCAATTTGGCATTTCCAAATGCAGGCAGTCGTGGGTTCGATTCCTGGTGCTGCACTTGTTTTCAACAGAAAGTCCTTACTTTCAACTGCACTTTGGGTTCAAAATTAGGATATAAGCTATTGGGAAAATATGTTGCAAGCTCTATCCGCTGCCCCAATAGAGGAAAAACTTTCGATTGTGACTTTTGATCTGATCTGCTCGGATGTGATGCTCCGAGTTCCATCAATAAATTTACCGGAGCCCGACAGGAATAAATATGAACGCATGTCTTGGGCAAATGGAAATCCACCCATGAGCTCTCCTTATGTACCGTCCTTTACCTAATTGCTGGTCAAGGTGACATCAAATTGAACTGATTTGGATGGATGAACTTCGGTAGGATTACTTTGGTCAACCCATTACTGATCACACCTTGGATCACACTCAATACACCCAAGGTGACGGAAGGACAACTAGCCTGAAAATTTTTAGTAGAGTACAGTGCAGTGCTGGCAAGAATTCGAGTCTGTGGTGTGCATACAACCAACTGATTACTCAATACCACCAGTCAAACACTCGTCTAGTACACTGATATCTGGTACCCACACATATTTATACTGCAAAAATGTCACCCAAAGAATGTTCCAGTCCACTCAGATCGCACAAAGAGTTTGAAAAAAATGCGCAGGTTCGCGGGATCGAACCCGCGACCGTCTGCATTTGGAATTGCCAAATTGAGAACACGCGCAAAAAAAAAAGTTATTCTCATTACTTTCCGGATCGGCTGTAATTTATATTTGTAGAAATACGAAAGAGCAGACGGTGAAAGACGCGACCCAGGACAACCTTGCGCTGCGGCATCTCATGCTAAACGAGAAGGAGCAACTCATCGAGATGCACAAGCTCGGCATCTACACCAAAGAAGAATTTATTTCGCAGGTCGCAAAAATCGAGGCCCGCTATGAAGCTGGCACAGCGTGATGTGGTCTTCGGGCTATCAACAGTGCTCTGGCACTTTCAATCCGGATCTGCTCTGATTTGTTACGGCGTAGTAATTGATACCCAAATGCATTAACAGCTTGCTTACTATGCCACTAGTCTCTAAGACAGACGCTGCAAAACATATTCAACTCGTGCGTCGTTCATGTTTTATACTAAGTATGCAATGTCTTCGTATTTCTCAATGGATTTAGTTTTGGCAATAATGAACCTCAAATCACAGCCGAAATGGCGGCCGCCGGAAGCAAATTTGGGGCTAGTCTTAGTCTGCTAGAGTTCGCCTGCTCGGATCAAGTCGGCCCGTATCAGCCGAATTTCATTGGTCCTGTTATGGCCAGCTTGTCATCAGCCGGTTCACACTCATTCTCCCACTCCATCGGCTTGCGCTATATATGCACTAGGAAGTCTTGATTCTTGCCTCTTTCACGCCTGTGTCGCCCGTGCCTCGAATTCATGATCACTCTGATCACTCCCACTCGCCAGTCCGGATTTCCTCTTTCTGGGTGCTTGACGACATGCCACCTTCCCGGAACTGCAAGTCTGCTCTTACGGTCGAGAAAGTCGTGGGCCAGCTGGGCTGCGGGATACCGTTACGTGCAGCTATTTGTAGACGGGATCGCTATCAACAGAAGGGTGGGGCGAAATACTTATAAGTAAGGCCCCACGGGGTGTTCGTCTGCGTGTCTGTGCCTTTACCCGCGCACATACATACTTCATTTACCTCTCACCAGTACTTGGTCCGCGGTCGAATACTCCTGACGCCACTGACACCTACATTCCGACGCCGTAAACAGGAGCGAAATTAAAATGAAGACAATATTCTTTGCGCCGATGCGCCTCGCGCCGCCGCCAGAGAAGCGGCCGCAGCCTCTTCTGAAGATGCTATGGGAGCTGACATGGCTGCAGTGGGCTTTCTTCTGGGTCGGCTGGCTCGCGTGGACGTGCGACGCGCTCGACTTTTTCAGTGTTAGTGTCAGCGTGCCCGCACTCAGCAAGCAGTTCAATAGGGATACCAGTACGATTGTATGTACCCTCTTCCTTCTTCTTTCGAGTGTAGACAACGGCTGACTGAGATGCGCGCGCAGACACAAGCGATAACTCTGACGCTGCTCTTCCGTTCCGTCGGCGCGGTACTGTTCGGGATCTTCAGCGACCGCTTCGGGCGCAAGTGGCCTCTCGTATTCAACCTACTGCTCGTCGCGGTCCTCGAACTCGGCGCCGGCTTCGTGCAGTCGTTCCGCCAGTTCCTCGCGCTTAGGTCTTTGTTCGGTGCGTCACTCTTTCCCCTCAATTATACTTATATACTTGCACGGGCACTGGCTAACCAAAAGACCATGCAGGCATCGGCATGGGTGGCATCTGGGGCCTTGCCACGTCTACCTCGCTTGAGAACCTCCCCGTCGAGTTACGCGGCATCGCGAGTGGCGTCCTTCAGGAAGGGTATGCGTTTGGCAATCTGGTACGTCGCTTTATGCACCCAATGTCTTCTATGCTAACGTGCCCATCCTTTGAAGCTCGCCGCCGTCATCTCGCTCCAACTCGTGCCGATGGTCGCCCCCGGCTGGCGTGCGCTTTTCTGGACTGCGTCGGGAATCTGCGTCTTTGGCGCGTTCCTAAGGGCGTTGCTGCCCGAGAGTGAGGCTTTCTTGAAGGTGTGTCGTCGTCCCTACTTTTCTTTCCCTCTCTGGCCTCTACTCCGCATGTGGATTCCTTTCCTCCTTCATTGCTCGCCCAATAGTCAGACTGCTCACTAACTTTCGCCGCAGGCCCGCCGCGCAGCCGAGGCTCACGGTACTGTTTCCGAGGCACAGAAGACGCGCGTGTTCATCCGCGAGACAAACGCGATGCTAAAAAAGCACTGGCTGTTGTGCATTTACGCGATATTGTTACTTACGGGTAGGCAAAATAAACCTCCTTCCACCCGTCACTCCTTCAGTCGGGGTTATTTACTGGCGCCTCCCCCTTAGGCTTCAACTTCCTCGCGCATGGCTCGCAAGATTTGTACCCGACATACGTGCAGGAGAACAAGGGCCTCAGCGCGCATGCGTCCGTGGTCGCGACAATCATTGGCAATTGCGTGCGTTGACACTTCTTACTTCATTCTCTTACTTTCTTTCTTTCTGTTCCACCTCCTGCACGTATACTCCCCCCTGTCCCGTTTTCCTCGCTTATACCTTTCCCTCGCTCTCATTCCTCTGACTGGCTCCTGCGCACCCACTCCATACTCCCAACTCCGTTTTCTCATCGGAGTCTCACGCCAAGGCCTTTCATGGGACGGGACGCCGTGCCTCATCCCGTTCCATTTCTGTGCTCTCCGAGGCATTCGCACCCATCTGTACCTCACATTCCGTGCCGCCTCTCACGAGCCTGGGATGTGTTCGCACGGCGCATGTCTGCCGGCTCGTCCGGTATGTCTGTTGCAGTCAGCGCTGGGAAGTGTCGGCATATACATAGGTGGCGGAGCGTGGACGGCGGGTGAAGGCGGAACGATGGCCGCTCATCATTTCCGACGCTTTTCGTCTTGGCCTGGAGTTTTCCTCTCTTACGTTATTCTACCCTATTTTATTCATTTTCCCCTCCATTCGCCCGAAATACGTGACTGACTAGACCCTCCTTCCTACAGGGTGCCATTGCAGGTGGCGCCGTCGCCGGGTGGGCCTCGCAGTTCTTGGGGAGGAGGATAACTATTGTGTGAGCTATTTTCTATTCTCACTTCTACTTTCTCTGTCACTGGTGATATCACCTTGCTTTGAATTGCGTCCACAGAACCTATACTCTGTCACTTGTTGGTTTGGTTTTTGCGCTCCGCCATTTGTGGCCGTCTGCGCTGCCCTGCCCTCTGCTCCATCGTCTCCCACTTTCCCCAGCCTCTCGAGTATATAACTCTTAATGCTCACATCTCTTCCGTTGCAGGCTCTTCGAGATCTTGACCGGGGTATTCATCCCGCTGTGGATCATACCGAACAATTTCTCTGCACTAGCTGCGGGAGCATTTTGCATACAGTTTGGTGTGCAGGGCGCGTGGGGCGTTGTAAGTGACTGTCTTTGATCTGGTTACCTTGTAGCTCTGCTTGATGTCCACCCCCATGGCCTTACTCTTGCGCTAACCGACCTGCGGTAGATCCCCATTCACCTCACGGAAATGGCTCCACCCGCGTTCCGCGCAACGTTTCCTGGTGTGGCGTACCAGATTGGGAACATGATTTCTTCGGCGGCGGCGCAGATTGAAGCCAGTGAGTATCGCGCTTTTACCCACTGCTGTGCGCCGGCTTCTCACAATGCTTCTCGCACAGCCGGCGGCGACCACTTGAAGACGATTGTGAACGGCAAGGTCGTCCCCAACTACGGGAAGGTGCAAGGCATCCTCATTGGTGCAGTGTCTGCGTTTGTGATTCTGATAACGATTATTGGGCCGGCTGAGTACGTGTTTCTTCTTCGGTGGTCGTCCTCGCTACCCAGACTGATTCTCTCACCGTATTCCCGCAGAAACCACTCCTCGCACTTCGAGAAGCACCGTGTGGCCTTTGACGAGCGTGGTGCGGGGGATAACGCGTTCATTGATGACGACGAGGACGTGCCGTCGAATAGCGGGCGCCCGGATAGCGAGAAGGCAAGTGAGGAACGAGTGAGCACAGAGAAGGCTCAAATTGCTGCTGCCTGATTCGGGCAAATTGCTCTGCGCTGTATGGTGTGGATGAATAAACGCACGCATGTATATTAATGATTCGAGACATGTGGAGGATACCGGTAGTTTCGGACTGCGACTGGCCTGGAAATAAATAACTGCGTCCCATAGCCTTTTATCTCTGCTTCCCTCGTTTTGCAACATCCGTTCATACCTCCGGCAGACCTGAGTCATCATGGTAGCAACAGAAAATCATTCTACATCCACAAAACAGAAAGTAAACTACGCAACAGCTTCGACGTGCACGGGAATTTGTCGTATTCCATCGGCTGTCTCCGCTACCAAGGTCACGGCGAGACAGGCCCTGACCGAATCGTTCTCCGGGAGACTTAAGATGAACTTTCCAATAATTTCCGCGATGATTACTTGGAGTTCGAGGATTCTGAGACGGAGAAGATATCAGAATCAAATAGAGCATGATGGATGAGATGAGAGTACACTAAACGCCAGCCGAGACACACGCCAGGGCCCCCGTAAAATGTGAGCCTCATGGAGAATCCATTAGTATATTCAGGCGTCAGAAGTATGTTCACATACAGGGAGGCATGGGGTCCGAGAGCTGGGCCTTTGTAAGGAGGCTCCTGTTCGAGCCATCGCGATGGCCTGAACTCCTCGGCATCGGGTCCCCAAGTAGAGCGCAGCCTGCGGTGGGGGGAGGGGTTAGGTCAGGTCGCAAGAACATATATTATCGAACCGATGATAAGCAGAGATCGCAACGTAAAGGCATTGGCCTTTCTTGATCGGTATCTCGGAAATTTGGGTGCCGGCAGCCATTGTAATCGGTTGACTCAGAGGGATAATACAATCCTTGGTGGCCAGGCGTTCCGCCAAGGGGAAAGCGCAGTACATACGTAGGACCTCCTGAGAAATTATTAGTTGTCAACATTGGGAACCAGAGATTGTGTTCCTACGTTTATTATCGCATTGAGCCGTGGCATATTATCATAGTCAGGCTGGTTTTCTAGTTTGGATAGCCGGATCTCCTCGCGTAAATCTCGTTGATAGTCCGGCATCTGTGCGAGCTTGTAGAGAATCCATCCCATTGTGCTGCCCTTGACACCGACCCGATAAAACAATGACATCGAACACAGCTAAATTCTCACCGTTGTGTCTTGACCTGCAATTATGATGGTACGTAGTTGGTCGCCAATTTCTTTGTCGGTAACCGTGAAATTGGCTGGGACATAAATCAATAAATTGCTCCATGCATATAGAATGTTGTGGCTTACTGAAGGCACCGATAAAACCCTGGGTAATGGCAGCTTCTCGCTTCTGCACCGCCAAGTGAGTGGCCAACTCGTCCGTCATCTTGTTGTATTGTTTACAGCCCTTTGCGGAACATAGGGCGCGGCCAAAATTTTTCCCATTTTGGGACATTTTTGATCTTTTCGACCATTTCCCTCGCCGTGCACTCAGTTCTGAATGTATCGTTCTAAAATCTATATGAGCGGAACCGCAACAAAATTCTGGAGGTCATCTCATGCTTCAATCTTTTTTATTCAGCTTATATAAAATGTACAATGATATAATCATGTTTATATGGAAATCTCCTCCCACAGGGGGAGTTGGCAATATATTATTTTGGGGTCTCATTAGGGCATATTTACACCTATTTCTGAGGTCGCCTCGTCCCCAGATTTTGTCTGTGGGTCCTATACCACGTGAACGATGTAATTGAATTCAATAAAAACACCCACTTGTCAGACACAATGCTCTGGCATAATCTTGTCCCAGAGGAACGTGATACTCGTGGGGTGCTCATCCTGTGGTGATTGAAAGAGATTCCACGACTCACATTGGTCATCCAAGTCCCCGTCCCCGTAGGCGACGCGTTTCAATCTGCACGTATATTGTCACGTGATGGAAACGCGGGCAGATTGAAATGCGTCGCCTACGGGGACGGGGACTTGGATGACCAATATGAGTCATGGAGTCTCTTTCAATCACCATAGGACGGGCACCCAACGAGTATCACGTTTCCCTGGGACCAAATTATGCCAGAGCATTGTGTCTGACAAGTGGGTGTTTTTATTGAATTCAATTACATCGTTCACGTGGTATAGGACCCACAGACATAATCCGGGGACGAGGCGACCTCAGAAATAGGTGTAAATATGCCCTAATGAGACCCCAAAATCATGTATTGCCAACTCCCCCTGTGGGAGGAGATTTCCATATAAACATGATTATATCATTGTACATTTTATATAAGCCGAATAAAAAAAATTGAAGCACGAGAGGACCTCCAGAATTTCGTTGCGGTTCCGCTCATATAGATTTTAGAACGATACATTCAGAACTGAGCGCGCGGCGAGGGAAATGGTCGAAAAGATCAAAAATGTCCCAAAATGGGAAAAATTTTGGCCGCGCCCTATGTTCCGCAAAGGGCTGTAATCATCTGAATGCCCGGGAGTGGCAGACGCCATGCTAAATTCAAGATAAAGTCAGGAACGTATGGAAGTGCCGCGTCCACGAGCTGTGCGGATCTCGTGGGGTTTGAAACCGCGTCCCTGAGCGAGGTTCAACCGGCGGTGGCTCAAAGGTGCCAACACAACTCACATTATTGTTCTCTGAACCCGTGCCAGCTCACTTTGACCTCCCAACGCATTGAAGGGATGTTCCAAGACAGCTGGACAAGAACAATTTATACCACCAACAGTATTACGGATGGGCGGAGAAGCTTACCGTTTCCCATAACATCCAGCGCAGCGTCGTGCAGGGTGCCAGATATATCTACTGTGTTTCCCGGAAATCCTAGAGCTTCCCATCGCTCCGCAAGCTAGAATAATATACCTCTGGACTCGCTCACTTGAACTGCAATTGATTACTCACCGCTCGAGCAGTATCCTTTACAACAGGGAGCAATGCACGAATATTACTGGCGGAAAAGGACGGGTTCATAATACTTCGAAGGTGTCGATGGGCTTCACCTAGGGCGCAGTTATAAATAAACCGGGAAGATGGATTCGTGGACATCACCCCGTGCTGAGGCGATGCTCCCAGGCCCGAACAAAGCATTGCGAATTTTCTGGAGTGAGGGGCCGATGGCAAAGATCCCACTGTTCGCGATGAATTTCACCGCTGAGGGATCAGATACCATCAACCGAGATTCCTGAATAATTGCGCGCACATTATTATCGGATGCGACGGCGATGGAAAGCAACTCACCCCAAAACAACCCTTGATTAGATAAACTTGGCCGTACGTTTCCTGCCACTGAAATTCGTGCTCGCCGTATCGTTCAGGAAGGAGCAGTTGAGGCATATTCCCTGCAAGGAAAATTAGAACGGCCCGTCTGCTAATGAGGAGATTACCATAGACCCATGATGTGCACTTCGGCCCAGGTATAAGTTCTAGGAGGCTCGGGGACGAGCTGAAGCGATGAGAAATCCAAATTATGGCAACGAGTGTAAGCCCACACGCAGTGAGAGCACCGCTTTCGTTCAGCATTGGAAGCGGGGGACGTTGTGGGGGGGAGCCGACCTAGGCGACCTAAGGCGACCTTATATAGATAATCTGATAGAAGACTTGTCGTTATAGGTTCGTTCCGTAATTCTCGGCGCATCCTATTGGACCGGAATCAATGGTTATCGCGCCATGAGATGACTTCGTGCGAAGCACTAGCACTGTAGCAGCACGCATTGCAGGCTAGGCTCCTAACTCGGAGTCCTAAGACTAGCCGCACAGAGGCGGGCCATCAGTCCAGAAAACGCCCTATAACTTCTTGTCAATACTGATTGAGACTCAAACGCAATGGGCCATAGATGGGGGAAGGAAAGCTGCAAGATTGAGGAATTGAACTAGCAAAGATCAGAAATCAGAGTCGGTAAAGAAAGAAAGAAAGAAAGACACATACTTAGTCTTCACCAAAACGGTGCTAGTTGGGTGCTAGCCTGGTCTTGAGTTATAGGAAGATTGATTAAGTGACGGAGGATAGGCGGGAGTAGAACGCAACTGTTGGTAGCATTGTCGACGTTGTGGTCAGTATAGCCTGCAGCGAGTTTACGATGCGGCGGGCGACGTCCAGGCGTGACACAGAATTACAAATGAGTAAGTTAACTCCGCAGGAAGCAGCTGATTGGGAGGCCGTACGCTCAAATAAACTGCTCCCACCAATGCCGCCGCAGGCGTCCTCACCGTCGCAGATTTCTTCCGCCTGAATTTCTGCCTCGAGACTCGGTCCCAGCGTCAAAAGTCGTCTTGTTGTCTTTCACCAGACTCCAGAACTCTTGTGCTATTTCAATTACACAAGAATGAAGTCAATGTATTCGGTAGGATATCGGGCATGGGACCGACCGGTGGCGAGGCCTCTAGGTGCATACATAGGCGTCAGGGATGCCCGGATGCGTGATCCGCGGCGATAGCAAGCGAAAGACAAAACGAGATGCGCCCGTCGGTCGAGCGGGCATGAGCCCGGATCTCAAGAGGATGAAAGTAACGGAGGCACCCCTTCAACACGTGAACTTCGTCGGGAACTTCCTCGAGGCTCGCGCCACCTTCAGGCTCCTTCTGGAACTGGAAGCGGCTCAGGCTGCCGGGGTTTCGCACGGGTCGAGACAGAACGTAGTTGATATAAGTCAAGTTCCCAGAAGAATTTCCATGGCCCCATAAGCACTTTCCCAGCAACTTGGTCGCGTCTGGCGGTGTCGTGGGGATCGAGGAAAACCAGCAAACATGTTTTGCAATCAACACGCAAACCAAACATGGCTAGCTCGGCTTTCTTCGGGTGGTCGGCGTTTCGGACTTGCCTCTTAGGCGCCCACGTCATCCACACTCCTGCAACCAACCTGCAACTGGCGGCGGATCGAACTCTGAGTCCGGTGCGCGTGCTTTCTGACGGTAGTCTTGCTGCCACTTGAGCTTGAGGCCTCGAGGCTCCTACAGTCGACGGCTCCAAGTTCTTGGTTCGAGTCCAATTCGAGTCCGATGCTTGCTGTCTCGTTCTGCCAATTCTAATCGGCTTGCTTGCGGGTATCTGCACTCCGTTAACGCGCTGATTTATCGGATATTGGGTGGGCTTTCAACACTGCAGCCGAGCCGATAGAAAGGCCGGGCAAGCTGCGGCAGTGCGTCGTGTGCATCTCCTCGCTTCTGCTTTCCATTCCGTAAGTTGTACATATCTCCTATCTTTATCTTTCGAATGCTTCCTTTCCGATCGCTTTCATACTCACGCTGCGCATCTAAGATGTTCTTCCGTCGAGACCTCGTCCAGAGATCTACCAAGACAAAGAGCTCTGTTGAGAACCCAATTGCCCCGATCGACCGCACTCGGAAACAGCTCGAGCTCCTCATCTATGGACTCTTCATCTAGCTGGCAGCGCTCGGGACAGGCATCTGATTCTCTTCCCTCAATCCCCCACTGATTCCGCACTAATAGCACGAATCTAGCATCTTTAAAGTTTAGAAGACTTCTATCACCGTCTTAACAAACTCGGCCGCCTCGTGTGGAAGGTTATCTCGGATCCCTTTCGTATTTATACGCCGCGCTGCCCCAAGGATGTATCCTTTCCTAATGACGAACGAGGGCTGCACTCTTGGCTTGTGCGTCCTGACAGTCACCATAATTTGGGTCGCTCGTCGTTTGAACTCGTCCCGGAGACTCGTCGATGTTATACCTGGACCAAAATCCGCATCATGGATCTACGGTTTGCTGTTTCTTGTTGATGATTTCGTCGCCCTCAGTCGCTGAGCAGGAAACCTGCCTCAGCTGCTTCTTTCCGGTCAATACGGCGAGCACGAATTCCAGTGGCACGAAATGTACGGCCACGTTTATTCAATCAAAGGTTGTTTTGGGGTAAGTTTCTCCAGCGGGCACCCCTTTCCATCCTCACATGCACGTCAACTCGATCAGCAAACTCGTTTAATAATTTCGGATCCCTCGGCGATAAAATACATCCTCAACAATGATGTCTCCGCCCGTCCCACGCGAAAGTCAGCAAGACAATATTTGGCCGGGATAATGTGTTTATAGTCCGAGGTATTCCATATCATACCAGGCGTTTTCATTACTCTGAAGGACCGACAGGTCATGCCCATCGCCATCTTCGGAGTATCATGAACCCTTCTTTTCCCCCAAACAACATCCGTGGATTGCTCCCTGTCATCAGGGAGTCCGGTAGGAAGGTTTGTAGGCGGCTGCCGTCGAATAAGAAGGATACAAGGACTGAATTATTCAAGCTCGCGGACCGATGGGAGACCCTGGGCTTCGTGGGGGTACCGTGAATATTGCGCGCACATTGAATGCTGCCGCGCTAGACTTCGTGGGCGACGGTATTTTTCCTGATATTACCAACGATACCGATTAATCGTTTCAAAGCTATACTGGGCAAACCTTTCAACGTGCTGGTCGGCCAAAGCGAGTTGGGAGGGATCCAGAGAGCAATGATGTAAAAGACGTCAATCTGTTCAGCAACGTCAACTGATTCTTCACCCAGAGACGCGGTTTCAAGTCCCACAAAATTAGGACAGCTCTTCGATGCCGCTCTTCCATATGTGCCCGATCTGTTCTTGCGTGGGATCTCGTATCTTCCAATCCCGGGCACACAGTTGTTTCGGAAGTACATGAAATTGACGGATGAGTTGGCCCTTCGACTGGCTGGACAACGTGATGAGGGACTCGCCGCTGGGCGACCGAGCTTTATCAGTAGCTTAGGTGAGTCCTCACATACCATTTCTGGAAACTTTTTGCGAGCCTTCTTCCCCAGTTACTTCTAGCATTCCTGCTCGAGATATAGGCATACATTTGCGGAGTATCCTGGTAGCCGCTGAAGACACGTCGGTGAGACCTCCACTATTCGGCTTACCCATGCCAGTGGGCAATTTTAACATGTGATCTGAGGGCGCTACAATGGGATGGATTTTTTACAAGCTCGCACAGATGCCTGACTTTCAGGAAGATTTACGAGGAGATTCGGCTCTCCAAGCTCCAGGACCAGGCAGACTATGATAACATGCCACTGCTCAACGCCATAATCAATGTGAGAACACAATCTGTCGTATTCATCAATGTTTCAAAACTACGATTCGGCAGGAGGTCCTACGGATGTATTCCGTGTTCCCATTGGCGGAACGAGTGGCTTCGAAGGATTACGTTCTCCCAGGACCCCCAATTATCCCTATGGAGGTCGGATCCGGAATTCGGGCTATATTTCTTTTTTGTCCGAACTTTTGTCCGACGTGTGCTCAAAAATTTTGTCCGAATTCCGGATCTGACCTGGGTCGAACCGAAATTTTGTCCGAACTTTAGACCAATTTCATTTTTGCTCTGGTGCCCTTGAATATTGCTCAAAAAATCCAAATAAATTCTATTCTGCTACTCCATCATCCTCAGCCACTTCTACGATGTCAATATAATTCCAGAGGTTCCCACTTCTGATCAAGAGAACTTCGAAGCTCATCGTCGCTGTCTATGTCGAGGAGATCCATAACAGAGAGGTTTGTTTGAGATAGAGGAGAGTTGTGAAATGTATTTAGGGCAGAATGATGCCAAAGTTCTATTATAGCAGTAAGCTTACTTCTAGGATGAATGTAGTTCATTTGGAAAGTCGCATTTTCATTGTGCATGTGAGGTGGCGAGGCCACCATCAATTGTCCGAACGCGGATCCGACCTCCCGACCCATTGTCCGAACTTTTGACCCAACCTGTCGGGTCCAAAAGTGGATTTGTCCGAATTTTGGCTCCGACTTTGGCCAGGCCGATTCGGAATTTTGTCCGAACTTTGGATCCGACCTTTATAGGGATAATCGGGGGTCCTGTTCTCCCTCTCGATCAACCAATTACAACGGTCACGGGCGCCCAAATGTCCGAGATCCCGATAAAGAAAGGACAATGCCTTTACCTTGCAATTTCTGCTTACCATAGGTACGAGATGAGGTTGTTGAGTCCTGGACTAACCTCCCGGACTCAGGCTACGCTCTGTCTGGGGACCCGATGCCAGCGAATTCCGGCCATCTCGGTGGTTTGAAAAGGAACCCTTCAAAGGCCCTGCACTCGGACCTCATGCGTCCCTGTAAGTCATGCGTCCCAATTGTGATGCGCAGATATATTAATGAATTCTCCGTTAGCCTGACCTTCTATGGTGGTCCAAGTGTCTGTCTCGGATGGCGTTTGGCTTATCTCATTTCCTTCGGGTTAAATTTGGCTCTGAAATATCCTTCATTCTCAGGATTCTCGAACTCCAAGTGTTTGTTGCGGAAATCGTTGGTAGGTTAATCCTCAGTTTGCCGGAGAACGATTCGGTTAGGCCCCGTCTCGCTGTAACCTTAGTAGCGGAGACAGCGGACGGAACACGGCAGATTCCGGTGCACATTGAAGCTGTCGCGTAGTTCATTTTTTATTTTCCGACTCCTTATTGTACATCAATTCAGACGTGCACCAGATCTGGCAGAGCATCAGAGAAGGTTGAAGTCTGTATAGCGTTGTCTCAAATTTTTGAATTCAAGTATCTAGAAGTGCCACAGCCCCAAAAATTCAAACCCCGCACTTTACGTAGTAAGGTCGACTTCCAACGATCGAGAAGGATCGGGCGCGGTTAAACTACAGACAGTTGTCGACGGATGAATCGCCGAAACTGAGCTTGATTGAGATTGTAAAGTAAATTGCGCAGTCACAGTAAAAAGTGCCCAGGCGAGAAGATGAGGCGTGGGAGGGGAGTAATATACCCGCCGCTGGAAAAGTCACTGGCGGCCGCCGGTGGCCGCCAGTGGCCATTGGCAGATGCTGATGGACAGTGTTTCACGTGGTGTACCATTGGGCGCCAAGATAAGATACGGATTCCGGCGATCACCATTGGTTTTCACCGGACCGCCGCGTCCCCGATCGCCAGTGATTGCCACTGGGGTCCACCGTACGATAGTGGCGACCACCGGAGGCCAGAGACCAAGAATGGGTTCATGAATAGCTCTTCAGCCATAAGCTGGACACATTTATGGACCCACATGCATGCACGGATACGAGTAACTTACCTTTTTTTGGGTTCATGTATATTTTGTTAGTATGTGGAACTATTTTGGCTCTAACGACTCAGAAACTAAATTATCAATTAATCAGGTTATCAGAGGTTTGAAGAAAGCTTATCACAAGAGTTTTGAGCCTCTACATGACCGCTTCAGACCCAATTGAACCTTATGTTTGCTGTATCCTAGCTTGAACCTACCGTGACATTCAAAATTATATTTATTTATCCCAAACAAGCATTTATAGGTGTTCTGAATTAATTCTATAGTAATTCAACACATATTTACATCTATATTGACGCGCAATCGGATCTGCTGCCCTGAACAAGACCCAACGAATGTTTACGCGTCACGTCACGTGGTATTCCGATCAAATACCGATGCGCGTTGACTTCCCGAAATGGTCTCGAAGGCAATGAGTTGGCCAGAAATGCATGGACAACTCCATAGAAACTTTGTTCTCAATGAGCCATAATAGATTCCACTGGCCCGCCCGAAAGGGTTGGAACTGCTGAAAACCGCGAAGGATTTTACTGGCCCACGGAAGGAAATTCGCCAGCGTGAGCCAATGAGGACCAGTGTGAACCGAGGGAGTTTGAACAAAATTATCCACCCACTTCAAGCTCCAACCCTTGAAATCCGGTGGCTCGTACTGGGATTCGGTGGCTACTATTCATTCTGCTATGACCCAATGACTCACAGTGAAGTCCAGCAAAAATCAATGGGGAACGTCGGTGGAGATTGCCTTGGTACCTTAGCCAACGAAGTCCAGTGGCCGCCAGCGGCGGCAACGTTGTGCGCCACCGATGGCCATTGAAACTTCATGGCCGGCCAGCGGCCGGCACTGGTTACTGACATCAGCCAGTGCCGAACAATGCCGATCACCCGAGTTGACAGCTCCGCGTGTATTACTGTGGGAGGGCTTCTTGATCCGTTACCACCACCATCTCCCACTTTCCCACGCCGACTGTTGCTGGTCGACGGCGGGATAAAGCGAGCTGGCGGTGGCGGAGGGATCAGGGAGGGTTTACAGCCAGGGTTTACAGCCCAAGGGTGACCCCCACACCCGCGTAGCCTACGAGCTACACCGCCGAGTGCGGACGGAGCCTACGAGCCCATACATTACATAAGAACCGCGAGCTCAATGTTTCTGTCGTCGAAGACACTCGAAAGGGATGCCATGCTCACTGGACAGATTGGTATGTACTCCCTACCACCCTCCTCTGTCCCTATCTCCCCTCTCCTCGACACTGGCGACGACCTCGCCAGCCACACCACACCCCATGACACGGGCGTATGACTCGTTATTCCGCAACCGGGCCGAAATCACGTGACGTACGTGCCTGAAACTGCTCATCCTACAGTTTGGACGCCTTGCAGCATCGAGGTTCAAATCCGAAGTGAGAGTATGTTATTTGACTGCAACTATCGGATACTGTCGGTACGAACTTATTTGAACTTTCAACTTTCAGAGGCTGGTTGTGGCGCCCTCTTCGGGCTTATGTGGGCAGCCGCCAAGCAGCCGCATTGAAGGCTTTCGACTCGATCCATAGATGACTATGTGATATACTTTGAAATCTCACTATATGTGCATGGAGCTTAGCATTTACAAAAATTTCAGCACTATGATACGGCTCTTATGCAACTCCAAACTGGAATCCATAATTCCATCGCAAAAAACCCCAACCGGCAGATCCTGCGCAAGATCCTGTGTGATAACCTACATAACATCCTAAATTGACTCCAGGCTGAATATCCTGCCTGCAATCTATAATCAAAATCCTGAGCCCTTCCCCCTTCTGGCCACAAAATGGGGCTTTAATAAATTCACCAAATTATTACTCCGTGACGGCGGTCCTAAAACGCACCTTTACTATGCCTGTACACCCAAATGAAATCGATTTTGGTACCGTGGGCCCTCCTGGATCACGGGAGGGTTTCGGGGAAATGGTACATCCCTCTCGCAAGTGCCTGCCGGCTGCGAGTTCAGAACGTGAAATCAGCAGGAGTCAGGGTACTCAGGGGCCTATCCCTGACTACCAATCACTAGGCCCCTCCTGTAACGGTTCTGTTGCTCTGGCTGTTACGGAGCAATGCGAAGAGCAACACAAGAGTACCTCCCCCAATATTACCGCTCCATCTCTACACTTATCAATGAGTGCTGACGGTGCTATGATAAATGCCGAGCTGGAGACAATGATACATGAGAATATTGCTGAAGGTACTCACCAGTTCCCGGATGTGCATATGGCGGATATAGAGGTGTCAAACGACCCATGCTTAAACCATGATAATTCTACAGCGAATACAATTATTAACACGGACACCAACTTCACATCCGAGAATTTTATTGAACCAAGACATCAAGAGTATTCGCAAGACGACATGAACAGAGAGCCAAGCTACACTGGCATAGCCGGAAACAGCTGGGAATCAGAAAACCTAGCAATTCGGAAAAGACACAAACCTCCGCGTATACTGAAATCTGGTAAATTTACACGCTCAAATTTAACCATTGGCTCGCTCAATATTGCGGGCCGTGAATCGAACCTGTCTATGCATCACAAACACCACAAGTTCAAATTCCTCAAGGAAACTATAGACATAAATAATTTGGGTACCCTTGGAATCCAAGAGACCCACTTTGACGCTGTATCAGCAACACAATTTAATAACATATTCGGTCGTTGGTTCAAATTATACCACTCTGATCACCCTGAAAAACCGAACTCTACTGCCGGAGTGGCATTTATTCTCAACAAAAAATTCTTGGACACGGAGAATATCTTGGAATATGAATTGATTCCAGGCCGTGCTTTCATGATTGTTGTACCATGGCATAAGGGAGAAACACTGAACATCTTGAACATATATGCTCCGAACCGTCCTGAAGAGAGAGACAAAATGTGGAAAGAACTCTGGAAAAAATGGGCTGACGACCCACAACTACCATTCCCGACTGTTGCACTGGGTGACTGGAATTTTATTGAAGATCCACTAGACAGAAATTCGGGATCAGCAGAGACCGTGCCGGAAAGCTTCCGTAGGCTTAAAGATCTGTTACGCTTACACGATGGGTGGCGCGCTACTTTCCCTGACACGCGAGATTATACTTGTGTGCAAAAAAGGACTGACAGACAGACTGGCGAAAGTCACATCTCTTACTCACGCCTTGACCGGATCTACGTTGATAACCGGCACTTCAAAAATTATTGCGGCTGGGAAATTAAACACTGCCCAGAGAACAGCGACCACAGACTTGTAATCACACAACTGACATGCAGGCCAGATGAGCAACCAGGACATGGAAGATGGAGCATGCCATTGTACCTGTTGAAAACTCGGAAATTTATGCGTAAAGTCCAGGCTCTAGCGGTTCAACTCCTGAAGGACCGTGACGAACTCCTGTCCTCCGATCGTGACCCAGACAACAATATACAGACTTTATGGGCGAAATTCAAGTTGGATGTCATAACTTACGGTAAACACTACTCGAGGTTTGTCACAAATGACACGACGCAGCAGATAAGAACATGGAAGACTCAATTGAGTCTTGTGATCCATGACGAGGAGATGCCGCAAGAAGATAGGTCTGTAGCTGCCTACCTACTGGAGAAAAAAATAACGGACCGCCTGCGTGAAGAATCCGATAAAAAGAAAGCATTATCCGAAACACGATATGACGTTGAAGGCGAGACTTTGCGAACAACATCTTGGACTCGCTCGGCCAAAGGCTACCACCCAAAAGAGTCAATACATGAATTCAGAGTTGTCGACGAAGGAAATTCTCCCACACCACGCTATGAAACACGCCCCAAAAAGATGGCACACATGGCAAGGGACTACCACGATTCAATTCAGAATAAAGATATTCCGGATGAGTACGGACGAGTGATGGCGACCACTATCACACTCGAACAATGCAATGTTCATCTATCTGAGTCCGAGTTCAAAGAAATGGATGAAGAACTCACAAGTGAAGATATTCACGAAGCCCTAAAACTCTCAAACAACGGCAGAGCACCCGGATTAGATGGTCTTCCTTATGAATTCTACAAAATGCTCGACATTATATTCCAACAAAGCGAAGGATCAGACCACAGAACGTCGGATGTTCTATCATTCCTCACGAATCTTTATGATGACATCGAAAAATATGGCATTGTCAAAAGTTCCAAATTCAACTACGGCTGGCTTTGTCCTGTCTTCAAAAAAGGGGACCCCTCAATGATCAGCAACTACAGACCAGTGACTCTCCTAAATTGTGACTACAAATTAATGACAAAGACCTACTCATTGCGATTAATGAAGGTTGCGCCGTCTCTTGTACATCCCAACCAGGCGGGATTTATGAAAGGAAGAAAAATCGAAGATCAAGTGAAGCTCGCGAAATACCTACTAAACTACGCAGATGCAACAGAAGAAAATGGAATCATAGTAGCTCTCGACCAGGAGAAAGCCTATGACAGAATCAATCATTCATACCTGCTCAGCGTCCTTCAACACATGCGCTTCCCGCCAAAATTTTGCAACACAATTGCAACCCTTTACACCAATGCTGAGACTGTTGTAATGATCAACGGGGAAATAAGTGAACCCTTCATAGTTACCCGTGGGGTACGGCAAGGGGACCCACTCTCCTGCCTACTATTCAACCTGGCTATTGAACCTCTAGCTTGCCTGGTACGAAATTCCAAACTGAAAGGGGTGAAAATTCCGGGAACGGACAAAGACCTAGTTATATCCCTCTTTGCGGATGATACATCAATTTATCTCTCATCCAAAGATGACTTGGAATCACTCTGGGAAATTCTACGACTATGGTGTACAGCTTCAACTGCAAAATTCAATGAACATAAGACTGTTCTACTCCCGTTTGGCCGAGCTTCTTATCGAGCCATGGTTCTAAAGGATAGACGAATAAACACTAACATGCGAATTGGAGCTATTGATGATAATATCCGGATAATACCTGACGGACAAACCTGCCGTATATTGGGTGCATGGATTGGGAATGATGTCCCATATATTACGCCATGGCCTACAGTTCTAGAAAAAATTTCAAGTGACCTTGAGAGGTGGAAAGCATCAAAACCTACTCTCGAAGGTAAACGGCACATCATAAATATGGTCATTGGAGGCCGAACACAATACCTGACCAGAGTACAAAGTATGGCAAATGATATCGAGGATACACTGATAAAGACTGAACATGTTTTCCTATGGGATGGGAAAAAAGCAAGAGTTGCTCATGAAACAATGATCCTAGACACTGCTGACGGCGGAAAGCAGATCCTAGATATCCCTGCTCGAAATGAAGCAATTGATTTATGGAATCTACAGTCTTACCTCGTGCAGGGAACTGAACGAGCTCCATGGTGTTATCTTGTTGATTGTATCTTGACAAAATTCTTAGAGTTGAACTATCTCAATATCCGGCCAGGCCAAATTTTGAATGTTTTTTTACAAGATATCCACATTCCAATTTCCCCGAGAACTCCACTTCCTCATGATATCAAACGAATGATTCTTACAGCCCGGAAATATCACCTAAAATTTACGGCATTGTCGATTAGCGAAGATATAAAATTACAAATGCCGATGTGGAAGCACCCAGCGACCAATAAGACCCGCTATCAAATGGCCACTCGCCGACATGCTGCAACGTGCCTCAGATTGAATCATAAAGTACGAACAGTTAGGGACGCCCTTACTATTGCTACGAGGAGAACAACTGTCACGAGAAAACCTCATCAAGTAAATCCTTCTGGAATAGGGCGTAGAAATTGCGGCTGCCCATTATGTTATCAAGACCGAACGCAACACGGTTGCGAGAACCCAGGAGGATGCATTGAGACCACAAAAATTTTGATAGACAGTATTCATCCGAAATGGAATCCAACTATGCCGAATCATGATTTACGTGAACAACTTGCTCTGACAGAAGACGAGTTAGAAGGGAATAACAGACCCATAGAAATGGATCAAGTAATGGTCTTCAATCCAGATTTCACACTGTCAAATATTGAGAATGGCTTTCGCATTTTTGCCTCTGAAGAATCACTCAGTGAGATCTCAGCAAGGAGATGTACGATGCCCAGACAGGATCTGAGCCAAGAAACAGCATTTCTGCATGCCAAGGTGATCCGCCAATATGAATTTGACCCACGGATCCTGGTAATGATCAAGACAGAAACCCATGCTACACAGGAAACCAAATCTCTGTCATTGACTTTTGATAGGCCCGAAATACCATTAACATTTTCATCAGCCCTACTTGGAGGGCTACTAATCGTGTTGGAGAATACCCCGAAGGATGTACCACTCCTCATCTGCTCCTCCTCCGATTTTCTTTTGCAGGCACTTGTGAAAGAGCGAGAGAAATTTGAAAATGGGATTTTAGATGCAAGATTCCATCTACTCAGAGCCGTATATGCACGGCTAAATGAGAGAGTATCCCGTATTGAATTCAAAAAGGTTTCAGACAACCATGCGAAATCCTTATCAACTGAACACTGCCCTGAGGTCCAAATTGACACTAGCGTCGATCTCATGTTTGAATGCCCAGGAATACTTTTATCACATGGCTCACAGAGGTTCTTCACGAAGGTTATACGGAAGTTACATCCTAAACCAGAACGACAATCTACCTTCATAAACCTCGATCGCATCCGGTGCTCGGTTCAAGAAATTTCCAACTATACACCTTCTGACGAGATGATCTGGAAATCAACCCGATCCACGACACTACAACGCTTGACACGAGAATTTTTCTGGAGGTGTATACATAATACATTCAGGGTGGGTGATTTCTGGACCCACATCAACACACTCGAGATACGTGGACAATGCCATGGTTGTGATGTTCCCGAAACATTGGAACATATTGCGCTGGAGTGTGATGCACCCGGCCAGAAATTAATCTGGAACTTGACACAGCAACTTTGGTCGAAGAAATATAGCCAATGGCCTACATTGAACTGGGGTCTGATTTTAGGATGCAATCTTGTGAGATTTTACTCGGACAAAGGTATTATTATTCCCGAACAGGGAAGGCTGTTTGCCATACTCATCTCGGTAGCTTGGCATTTGATATGGAAGCTCCGTCTAAACCGAGTAATTGACAATCCAGACATGAGACTTACTACAACCGAAATTCATAATCGGTGGTTGAAAGAAGTCAATGCAGCCCTACAGCGAGATCGGCTCTTGACTGATAAAATTAAATTTGGCCCACTTGCATTGAATAAAAAACAAGTCTTGAATACTTGGAGCGGCTTACTTATGGATGAAGCCTCATTGCCGGACGACTGGACACATGAGGGGGTTTTAGTGGGTATGCAACCCTTGAATGATAGAAATGGGATAGGATAATTTTTAACGGGTTGGAGTCCCACACTGGTTAAATAACGTGCGTAACGGCATTTCCTCCTGGACATTTTCACCGGCAACGACTGGCTAAAACCCAGCAACACAAGCGGGTGAGCTTGGAATGCTTCTGCAGACTAAGTTTTCACTATCCCAAACGCTCAATAAAAAAAAAAAAAAAAAAAAAAAAAGGAAGATGAGGCGTCTGAAGGGAAACTTACAAGTCACGCCTCAGCCTCAGGGTCGATGATCCGAGAGAGGCACGGATTTTTCTTTGCGATCAACGCTGCAAACCCCGCCATTCCAAAGGTTGCCCGAATCGGTCGCGCCGATCAGTATTGGGACCCTCCAAGGACCCTGGAACCCAGAACTGATCGTCTTGTCTTTCACCAGGCAGCACTAAAATACAGCACTGATCTCACCACACCTAAAAAGGGAAACTCTCCACTCAGTTAGATGTGATATTGATTGTGCTACTTTCCAACGAACTTTCAGAAATGAAGGATTGTCATACTTTCAACACGCCGAGGTTTTTCCGATTGGTCCGGCATTTCCCGAACCAATCGGAAAATTCTCGGCACGAGGAAAGTATTACAATCCTTTGTTTCTGAAAGTATGTCGGAAAGTATTACAATCGATATCACTTCTAACTGAGTGGAGAGTTTCCCTTTTTAGGTGTGCACAAGTGCGGGGCTGTTCTGCCCTCAGCATGGCAAAAATATTAAATATGGTCTTGTAAAAGGGATGCGCCGTACATTAGAGCCTAGGGGAAAAATTAAGGACGTCAGGACCTCCAGATTTTGAATCCAAATCGAATGGTCTAACTCTCGAGGCAAACGGATAAGAAATGAGCCCGCAATGGCGGACACGGTCCAAAGTATCGAAAAAGTCTCAAAAAGGAAAAAGAAATTGCGAGCTGTAAACTAGGACCCCTGATTATCCGTAGGTAGGTCAAATCTGGAGTCCGGACGAAAATTTGGATCTGAAGGGTGTATGTCAGTGTCAAGTCCGGACAAATCGAGGGTCGGCGTGGAAGAACTCTGATCGAACGTCCGGACACTGGTCCACACTGAGCAGAGGTCAGATCAGAGTCCGGACAGGGTATATCCTTGCTCCTGGTTGCTACTATGTGCTTAGTCTAGTGGTTGTTCACTTCATTTAATGTGATGTTGGTGTTTTCCCTCTGCCTTGTTCGGTCCCTTCCAAAGCCAATTACGTTTCTTTTTAGCTACCTACGCCTCGCGCTAACAAGTCTTTTTATAAAATGATCTACCCTCGGCGCGAAATTTCTGAATCAAAGTGGGACGTAAAAGCTATGAACACTAAATATAATATCTTTGAGCCACTCCGTTCTGCCCAGTAAACGCCAAATTCTTGAAGCGGGTATGAACCGAGACACCATCCACATTGGCGACGACGATGATTTAGGAGGCTGGGACCCTACCGAATGGATTGCACAAGGGAAAAAATACGAAAATATTCCAGCAAGCGTCGATGCAGCTCGCCGTCACATTTTGCAAATCCCGGACTCCTCGGCATCCATCCAGATCACATCTCCAATTCCCCTGACCCGGGTCTTACGCTCGTTGCGCAGCCATCTCCAGATCCGGATTTCGAGGAACTCTACTTGAACGAAGACACAGATGTCACTCAGACAGCAGAGTTCACGGCAGCGGAGGAGCTTCAACGCGTGGTGGATAGTTTGAAGGATGTCGCGAACATTTCCCGGGCGGGCGACGCTGAATTGGATGCATGTGTCATGGCTTCCGTGGCTCTATCAATGGAGGAACTGGCAAAGATGTCAGTACCATGTCGTTGTTTCTGACTGGTGATATTCACACACTCCCCGTCACTAGCGATGATCTTCCAGAGAGTAACCCCGAACGATTTTCTGAGATCCAGAACGAAATAGCGCGCGCGATGGCTACGCAGCCAGCTGCCTTCATTGCACTATTACAGGGAATTGCAGAATCCACGTCTACCAGTCACATCGCTCCTGCTGTAGAGAGTGCAGTGCTCCCTCCTTCGTCCAAACCTCTTATCGACATCTCCAGCGATGATCTTGCTCCGCTGGTCGACCTTCGGCGGGAGCACCAAACACGAGAAGAACGAATGGGTGTTCGTACCTATAGATCCTCAGGGACATACAAAAACCACAAAACCGGTGTCGAAACACCCTTGACTGAGCGGCAAGTTCTTGCACAGCAGATGCAGGGAATTGTCCGCAGAGATCAGGAGCGTGGAACGAGCGCAGGTTTGAATCGAACGGCACGATGGCACACAGACTCTGGTGCGATTCCCGTCGCCGTTCCTACGGTTCTGAAAACTGGTAATGCGGCTAATGCGGAAGTCGCTGCGAGTGGGCACGCAAAAGAAGCCATTAAGCGACGGCGGACCATGTTTGGAAAGGCAAAGTGTGTATCGAGGGTTGCAGAAGCTGGCGTCGGCACTACCTGCCCTCTGAAGACTGGGTCCTATGGCTTCGCTATGGTTGGATCAGAAATTGTTCTTGCGCGAGGTAAGCCCAAAGATTGCCGGCGGGATTAAATTGACCAGCTTTGCCAGTTATCACCATGTATTCCAAGAACGGAGGGAAGGCCGGAGCCCATTCATGGGTTCCGACCTGCGACACCATCGGGTCTCTCTCTTACCTTGTTGTACAGCTGCATCAGCATTCCTATCGATGGCAGTTCAAATTCATTGATCGCAACTACACAGTACTCGGAACGTTACGGTTCGCTCATTTGCCGCCCAATTCGTTCCTTTCCCTCGTCCCCCTGGACGACGACTTGGAGACTGTTAGGGAATTCCGAGATCATGTCGAGGTCAGTCTACGTGCCCAGAAGATGTTCAAGGAACTTTCAGCAGAGCGGGAAGTGTTGGCCAAGGCAGTTGCAAGCCTTAACATGGTGCGGAGGAAAGGAAAGCCTACTGTAAGCATTCTGAATGTAGAGGAGGAGGACGACGACGTCTAGTAATATATTGGGATTTTCACGATTTTTTGGGGTGATTTTGAGGTCAGAAGCAAAGTCCGGACAAAAATTGTCCAACGCGGCGACCAGACGCAAAATCCGGACAAAAATTTCAAACTGGGCACAACCCAAAGTCCGGACAATTTTTTTTTGAGGGTCATTTTGTGATTTGACCTACCTACGGATAATCAGGGGTCCTTGTAAACTCCGCGGATCAGTCCTTCACTTCTGGATCACGTGGCCTTGACTCTGGAATCTTGCAGGACCCCCGATTATCCCTATGGAGGTCGGATCCGAAATTCGGGCTATATTTTTTCTTGTCCGAACTTTTGTCCGACCTGTGCCCAGAAGTTTTGTCCGAATTCCGGATCTGACCTGGGTCGGACCGAAATTTTGTCCGAACTTTAGACCAACTTCATTTTTGCTCTGGCGCCCTTGAATATTGCTCAAAAAATCCAAAAAAATATATATTCTGCTACTCCATCATCCTCAGCTACTTCTACAATGTCAATATTGGCCTTGCCTTTGCACACCATGTTGAAGCTTGCAATATGACCAGTAAATAACTTCATGCCATTGAGATCGTCCTCCAAGGGAACAATTGCAAGAAATGAACTTGATGGTAGATGTGCAACCCGAATGGTTCCTAATGCGGAATCGCGGGAGTGGGCACTCATGAATTGTCGCCGATAAGATGATAAGATGTCTGAACCAGCAAGTATGAGGAAATGCCGATGTTCTCACAACATTTTTCGAGTACATAGTTATAACTTGTGAATTATTTTAATTTATGTTCAAGACAGGCGGTACATAGGAGGACTTACAAATACAGTTATCAACCGGTCACTGATACACTAAAATTAATTGGCTCATTATTTTCCTTCTTGACACTTTTTGGTAAACTCTAATCGGCCAAACTGATCATCTATAGAGGGTACATATTTAAACACGAGGTCTTAATTTTTTATAAGGAAACGAAGGAGAGACGAAGCAATTTTCTGCCACTACTCAATGATACAGTCACGTGTTGCAAACCTGTTTCTCGCAGAACAGAGTTATTCCACAGCAAATCGGAAAACTGTTATGATTATTTGTGTCCTAGCATCTTTATTTGTGCTTACAATGATGTTCAATGCCCAGTGAGTCGAATGGACGCGCCAAAGAAATTTCGACGGTAAACTCACGTGATTGACAAATTTCCCAAAACGGACGAGCAAGACGAAAATCGTCGCTGCGGAACCATTCTCCACCCTGGTTCAACAATATACCTCTCCATATGGCTTACCAAACATTATAGACTATGGCTACAAACTTTCCTCATTTTTTATTTGAATTTTTATGATGCATCACAACAGGCATCCTATGGCGGTCCAAGTGCACTTTTAATAATCCCCCCCTACTTTGTACTTTCCGACACTTTTATTTGTGGTTTTTGCACTTTCCTACCCTTTTATAGATATTTTGTGACCAAAGTGTAAGTGTCGGAGAAGGCCGATCTCTCCTACCCTTTCATTGACTCGATTGTGACTTACGACACTTTTATTGACACACTTCAGATTCCCGACACTTTTATTGACTGCACTCAGATTCCCGACACTTACACTTTGGTGCGTCAAAAATTTCCGACACTTTTATTTTTCGAGTTGAAATTTCCGACACTCTTTTGGTAAGTCAAGTCCTCCGACACTTTTATTGAGGCGGGGCAAAAATTAAATTAAATTGACACCTAGACTACAGTAGCTTCGGAACAAGCTCTCTAGACGATTACTGGTACTACTAACTAGCCTGCCAGTCACTCGCCGGCCCCGGCCGCCCATTGGCGACGGTCTAGTGCTGCGTGCAGGCCTTTGTATGGTCTATTGGCCACAACGGGCTTGAGCTCCTATGGAAGGTGACATTGCCTGCATTCCCAGGGCGCATGCGGTGCAGATGTGCGGAGGTGAGATGTCGCTTGTCACGGCTTCAGCCGAGCAAACTGCGCGAACAAAGTTTTCTGCGAGATTTCACGTGACCGCGCAAATGCTTTGCCGTCAGTCTCGGTCTCCACCAACCGTCAACAACTCTCTCTGTACTACCCAGAAGTCTGTGCGTGTTGTTATGGCTTTGCCACTCTACTGCCTCATGCCACTGTCTGCTGGTACTGGCACCTCGGACGTGCGGGACTCGGTGGCCTAGATATCCCCTGGACATATCTCATTGGGCTCTCAGCGTCCCCACAACGTCGCGAGCCTGGGCCTGATGCAATGGCACGCGATGCAGGCACACAAAAGGTGATCAGCAGCATCCGGGTCCAGATTTGCATGATGCGCGAGATCCGGAGATTGTTGCTGGTTGGCGGGCGGCGTTGCTGGCAGGCTAGCAGTATGTACCAGTAATCGTCTAGAAAGTTGTTCCGAAGCTACTGTAGTCTAGGTGTCAATTTAATTCAATATTTTTTCCCCGCCTCAATAAAAGTGTCGGAGGACTTGACTCACAAAAAGAAAGTGTCGGAAATTTCAACTCGAAAAATAAAAGTATCGGAAATTTTTGATGCACCAAAGTGTAAGTGTCGGGAATTTGAGTGCGGTCAATGAAAGTGTCGGGTGTGTCAATAAAAGTGTCGGAAGTCATAACCGAGTTAATAATAGAGTAGGAGAGATCGGTCTTTTCCGACACTTACACTTTGGTCACAAAATGTCTATAAAAGGGTAGGGAAGTACAAAAATCTCAAATAAAAGTGTCGGAAAGTAAAAAGTAGGGGGGGATTATTAAAAGTGCACTTGGACCGCCATAGCATCCTGAGAGAAGATTTTCCAGGGCAATGAGCAGGGACTCTGAGGCCGAACCCAGCATCTCTGACATTCAAAACATCCTAAAGAGTACCCAGAATAAATTACACAGTCCCACTGTACATTATACTGAGGTAATCAGACATATATTGCGAGTGTATCATTGAGTGGTGGTGTATCAGTGACCGGTTGATAACTGTATACTTCATTTGGAAAGTTGCATTTTCATTGTGCATGCGAGGCGGCGAGGCCACCATCAATTATCCGGACATGGATCCGACCTCAGCACCGCTCCCGACCCATTGTCCGAACTCTTGACCCGACCTGTCGGGTCCAAAAGTGGATTTGTCCGAATTTTGACTCCGACCTTGGCCAGGCCGATTCAGAATTTTGTCCGAACTTTGGATCCGACCTTTATAGGGATAATCGGGGGTCCTAATCTTGCAGAATGCTTACTCCGTGTAACTTTTTTAGCTGAAGGGTGAAAAGGCAAATTGAGCGGGGGAAGAAACGAAGGATATCAGATTAATATCAGTTTCTTTTGTAAAATTCTTATCAGGATTTCCCATCCATATTCATGTCACTAGCGAGCGCCTGTGAATATGACGGTCACATGGGAGTTTAATAGTCCTGTACAAATACGTGTTTCGAGTAATTTGGACTATATTCCGCATTTTATAGAGCTCTTTCACAAACATTCCAAGGCCTGCACATTTATTGTCCCTTGACTGGAAATAAACAGTTCAGGAACCAATGTGTACGCATTCCCGGCCCGGCGGCGCCCATCTTCCTGAAGAAGGATCAAAAGATCCCAACTGCTATGAGGTGAGAATTCGCCTATCACCATAAATAGGTGCGCGGGATGCACAGTTCCGTGAGAAATGCGCCCTCTTTCTCGTCCACCATGACTGACTCGACCCTAGACCTCACAACGATTTTATACGACCAGTATGTCCGAATCCTGATCCCTTCCCCGCTAACTATCGCTGTCAAGACGCGTCGATGGCTATTTGCACTTGACTGGGACTGGTGCGTTGGGATCTTTTTGGTCCTATTGCATGTCTGAAAGCCCGGACACGCAGTCCTCCTGGTGTACGATCACCTTTTGACCCTCGAATCCGAGGTCCGGCACATTTGGGAGCCAGGTAATATCAGGGCTGTCGCTTGGTACTGTCTTGTCCGGTATTTTGCTCTATGCGCCAACCTGGCCATGTTCCCGCTCGCGTTCGGAAATTTCTCGACCAAGGTATGCCCTTGTTATGAAACGTGGCAACTCGGTTGATTCTGTTTAGATGTACAATTTTATATTTCAATGAGAGTCATCCAAGATCTAAATCCACTACGCAGTTGTGTGGGCCTGTACGCTGCAGCTGATCTGTCAATTCTATTAGAAGTGGTATTGGTTGAGAGTACGTATGATTTCTTCCCTATCTGTGCTCCTTCTGGTTATTCACGTCCTTCGCACACATTCACAGTAACCCTTAGTCTCAGAGTGTTAGCAATGTATTCAGTAGCAAGGCGGGGGAAATATTTCGTCGCAGCTGTGGCAATAATTGTAATCGCGCTCGGCGCTGTGAGTGTGCCTACCTGTTCTCTCGCTCGCGTTCTCTGAGTCTTACGTTCTACCAGTGGACAGTCAAGGATGTTTCCCCTGCTCTGGCATCCCCGGGTTGCTACAGTGGGACCCCTACCCACAGACAGCTTCGTCTGTCCATACCAATTTTTATTAGTGTCGCTAAGCTCACGTTGTCTTCAGAAATTGCGGGTCTATGGGAAGCAATGTAAGCTCATGCGTGTAGTGCATCCATCCACTCAGTCCAAAGTTCGCGGCCACAGGTTTGCAACGGACGTTGTATTTCTCGGGCTGACCTTGTACCGGGGCTACACCCAGTCTCGCCTCCTCGGTACAGGACTTCCATCGGGTTCCCTATGGCAGGTTATCGTCCGCGATGGTGTGTCTTCAATCAACCTTGTCCCTAAAACTTCATAACCTTTGGATCCCAAGGTGTCCTATATTATTTGTTGGGTGCTCACTTTGTCCCCGATATTTCCCTTAATCACCCGTCCCTCGCTAGTATCATCTGTATTGCGAATCTCACCAACATCATCATCTACTATTCGGTGAGCCTTCGAAGCGTCGCACCATTTCGCATACTTATTCCGGCCTGTAGGTCGATGACGTCCGTAACGGTTTACATCGCTTCGACCGAGCTAAATATATGTTCAGAGCAACATAAACGCCGGACTTTCTTCATTCACGGCAGCGTAACTATCGGACGCCCATAATCTCCGATTTTACGGCTCATTCAGTGTCATGCAGGCTTTCGGTGACCGCCGCGTCCCGACTTATGCTGAACCTTCGCGAGGTCGCGTCTGCGGATGAGTTGACTTCTACAGTATCGCGCAGCATACATTTCGCCGGCGAAACGGTACTCATCGACGCGACGGATTCTGTTGCGTGATCGCGTCGCCGATGCATGAAGTGACGTGCCGGGCACATTTTCGGCCACCCCACTTTCTCCCATCTCTTCCGCCTTCCCAGCCATCGGCCCGAGGCCTAAGGCATCACCGATACACTATGATGTGCAATGGGGATCTGTGGTCAATGATTTGCTACTCTTCCGAGCCATATCGGGGGAGCTTGGGTGGATTCCGCAGTCACCGTCGTGTACGAGATCCCTCATCATAATTAACAACCATGTATATATAGATACTTCGGGTTTGCTGTGTTCCCTTTCCCACCAATTTCCTCCAACCTGACACAGTGCCCAAAATATAAATCGTAAACTCTTCTCGCGTAAACTGCGCGGATTCGTCCCTGACTTAGTAATGGCCGAGGATATCTGATTCTTCCGCGCCACTACAGGATAGCAGACGATCAGTCGCAGCAGCAAATGTACTGGAGCAAATATCAGTTTCAACACACGAGTCAGCCCCAGCGAGTTCAACTCACACCTTCACCACATGTACAGGCACAGGTGCAATTTATATTCATCCCCGCACAAGCCTGACGCGGAACGAGTGCGGCCGGTTCATGGAATGGTTTGGCAACCGCGACGGAGGCTGCCGCTGCGAGGAGAATGTACGTGAGAAGCATGTTTGCTGATGTGGGGAATCTTGTAGCGGTTTCTGGACAAATAGAAGTGCCAGCTTCGACAATAGACACAGCAAAACCTCTGAGTGGTCGTTCCGATGGCCCCATCGCTCATAAACCAAGCTCACCTTTATACGCTATATACGCCGCGGTCGTAAACGTACCTGTGTGAACTTCGTCGCGGTGGCGAAGGCACATGAGACACATGCAATGCACATGTACGCGACAGGCCGGAGCGTTGTTTACTAGGCGCTTAATGACGGTGAGACCGCCAATATCCCTATGCCCACGGGAACTTTGCGAAAGGAAGTGGAGACAAATAACGTATTTCGTGGTTCGTGGTTCGATCAACAGAGGACCATTGCAACACCAAGATACGAGAGAGACAATCATTGCAGACGTCGTAGATGTCACAATTTTTTCTCCGAAGACTCTGGTACTCTCTCGTTGTCGTTGGTCGCTTGTATTATCCTACGGTGAATTATTGCAGAGGTCCTGGTGAGGTACAATCTCAGTCAAACGGGTTCTTTCTCGTAAGAATTGGTAACCACCCACCTCACAGTTAGATCAATCAAATGCGGGGGGCCAAACCAACGCGACAGTTGGCGCAATACAGTAGCCATGAGAATATCAAGAGAACCGGAGAAGGATCAGATACTTATCGTTCCTACCACAGGCGCTCTAGTGGCACGCGCTCCTCGGAATCCCACAGTCATTGCGGAGCATGCACAGGCAACGATGCAAGCCTCAGCAACGCATGTCTCACATATAGCCAGCTACCAACTGCGTGTGGCTGATTCCGAGTTAGGAAATAATCCCATTCATGATGATTCAACTTCATATTGCGAAGTCGGCAGGACCGTGGACGGCGGCCCGAGGGCAGGTCTAGCGGCAAGAAGAGGTAGAAGCAAAGAGCCCCTGTAAAAATTGACAGGAATATGAGTCGCTTGAAAGCGCTTTCCGAGCAATTTACTTGTCGAGGTGATCGCGGAAAGGCACGGATATTGTTTGCAATCACCCTGCCGACCAAACACTGTTCGGCCCGTTTTCCCATCAGTGACTTCCTCACGACTTCCATCTCGGTCTCCCTCCAAATTCCCTCCTCGCTCCCCGCTCGTGTTCACAGGTCTTAACTGGTAGGCAGCGGATGCATCTTCGTAACCCGATTGACTCGGACTTCACCACTCCTGGTTGCTTTAATACCTTTGGATCGCGCTGCTCGTGTTAAGGGCTACAACAAGGCCACACTGGTCAGCCGGACTTGATCAGTTGACTTGCCACCAGAACGTTCATTCGAATCTATACCTCCGAGCGATACCTATCATGCCGATCCTCCCGATGGATCGGCGCTTGTAACTCGACACTAAGATCGATATTTGTAACCGCCGTAGGCTTTTTCCTACTGAGCGGGACCTTTGAGCCGTTCTAACCTCTTTTTCTGGCTCTCTTTTCTCCCGAAGATCGGGTGGTTCTCGTCTTTAGTGCGTCGCTCGCAGTACTCACGATAAATATGTTAAGAGGCACCTAAATATCTACCAGATCCTCTGTAACCACCATGACCGTTCCATCGCTGAGCTCCTTCACCGCGGAGCCGCTAGGAACGAAGTCGGGATGATAGATACCTTGAGTGGCAGCAAGCCGAGTAAAGCGCGACTCGGGGTTGGAAAGCAACACTGTAGGGTCGTCGAACTCAGCGATGGAGCCACTGTCTAGGACGAGGATCTGAGTGAATAAAGTGAGTTATCTGATGTGAGATAGGTGCTGTGAGCTCACGCACCTTGTCGTAGTTTACGATGGTCGCTAACAATGCGGATGTTCAAAGTAGCATGGAATATGAGAATCAACACGCACATATCCGATGCGCGATGGCAATCACTGTGAAGCCTTTCATGTCTGAATCCACCACATGCCGGATCTTCTCGTCTGTGATGTGATCCATGCTACCGTCCAAAGACCAAGTCAATACCAACTATTTGATGGGTGATAAGATGACGTGCCTTGAAGTAGACTCGTCGAGAACGATGATCTTCTTATTTCTTAACAGGGCCCTGGCGAGGCAGAGCAGCTGCCGCTGGCCTTTCGAAAAGCTTTCTTCATCCACTATCAGATGATCTAGCTTGTCATCCTGAACAACATCGATGTGTGAGTCACGCCAAAGATGAGAGTTCATGCCACTCACCAAAGCGGACACGGCGTCGTGCATCTCGACGAGTTTCAGAGCTTCCCAAATCTCGGCATCAGTGCGCTCGTCGGTGATGTCGAGGTTTTCACGAATCGATCCATGCCACAAGAATGGATCTTGTGTTACGATGCTAGCGAGTGAAATTGAGTTCAGGGTGGTGGTTGCAAAGCGAGACGAACATACCTCATGGATTCACGAAGCTTTTTGAGAGGAACGGTTGAGATATCGACACCATCGATGGTAATCTTTCCGGTGACGAGGTGCTGATCAATCCCCCGGAATAGAGAAAGCACGGTGGATGACTTTCCGGAGCCAGTGCTGCGAGCCGCCGGAATCAGGAAGGATTTCTTATCTCAAAAGTATCACAATTACCGGCCACATATACCTATCTTCATTCCGCCCTCTAATTCGAATGAGAGATTTTTGAGGGCCAGCGGAAGGTCGTCGCTAAAGGATGCACGCGTGAGATGGTGCATGAGCGAGAACGACGAACCGTACCGATATCTCATGGAGAAGTCCGAGAATACCAAGCGCCCAGCCGATGGCCAGGCCGAGAGGTCGCTGAGTATGATATCATCCGCCGCCACCGTCTTCTCCTCCTTGGGCAACTTGGCGTACTCCTCTATCCGGTCAATGGCAATACTACCATTCTCCACTAAGGCGTAAGAGTTGAGGAGATGGGTCATTCTGTTCCCCAGCGACACCAATCTGAACACGGTATGTGGGATCAAGCATGGAAAAGGATTGATGAAATTGGTCACAAACCTCGAGAGAGCAATACCTAAAAGTGCTGCCGACGTGGTGTCTCTCAGCCATACTGTTATTGATGCGACACCGCAAGCGAGGATCGTTTGGAACCACAACAAGAACACGCCAAGAAAAAGTTGACCGGCGAGTCGATGGTGAAGGGCGCCTTGGGATGAATTGACGAACAAGGCATTTTGCGAGCGAAAATAGCCCTGTGCGCGATAGGCCCGCACGGTAATAAGACCCGATACGGTAGTCCCGAATAGCGTGTAGAGCTGAGAAGATGATGTGAGCCCTATATCATCGGACGCGATTAACGAAAAGAAACGAACCGGCGATTTGGACCCGAGTTCAAGTCTACGGAATTGCTGAAAGTGGCGTTCGAAACTAGCCACACACGAGATGCCCGTAGAAGAACGTACCTTGCTCGTTACGAGATAGAATCGTAAAGTGTAGAACCCCAGGACAGCCATAATTGGGAGCGCGAATGCCAACGAAGGCGTCGCGAGCGTGATAAAAACAAAGGTACCGGTCACGCCGAGGGCATTGGCTGCGAGATTGAGGAAGGCAAAAGGAAAATCCTGATCAGCGATTTGCATATCCTGAGAGAATCTTGATATATGCATCAGTGTACATCGGCTCCTTGTATCAGGAACGAACCGGTTCAAGATCCTTCCCACCGGGTTTTTGCTGATCCAGGAAATTGGAGACCTCATGACGCCCGCAAGTTCGACCTGGAGGGAATGTCAGCGACATAGATCGCAAATATCTTCACAGATCAGGCAATCCCGACGCACTGCATGGATGTTAGGTGCGGTAAACGTTGATACAATGAAGGAGAAATATGCGAGGGTCGACATCATCCCTAAGAGACTGCAAGGTGCGTGAGAGATCAGTTGGCAAGGAGGCAGCAGATGACCCACTCGAGGGCAACGAGACCGCCATATCCAGATACCCAGAGACCCAGACGTTCACCCGACGAGGATGCAACCACTAAGAAGCAGGGTTGATGATCGGTCGAGGGAGGGATTAAATTCAACTCACTCGATAAATACGCCGGCGAAAATACCCCTACTCCGCTCCACAGAGTGACGAGCACGAGGAAGCCGGCGGTCTGCAGGAAGCCTGTGCACTTGGCATAGAACGCGTAAGCCCCTCGCCTAGATGCCTGCTCCGAGCTCCACGCCTCTTCCTCCTCTTCCTCCTCGTCAACGACGGTGGTGACTTCCGCGGGACTTTGCTTCTCAACCGTGGCCCGACTTTTACCTCCGGAACCGGTGTTCACTGCTGTAGAAGCCAACGCGAAAGTCGCACCCTCATCCCGTACTTGCTCAAACGAGCCAAAGTGCGTGATCTTTCCCGAGTCCATGACAAGGACCTTGTCCGCGCTGGGAAGATGGTGGATTCCGTGTGTTACGAGGAGCGTAGTCTGAGATGCAAACATGTTCGGCTGTGCCGCATTGTTTGATACCGCAGTTGCGTACCTTTCCCTTCAGCAATCCGTTCGGACCAAACAAAGACGCAAAAACTTGATGAGAGATAAGCAAGGGATTCATATCAAGTAACATATTTCCCACCATGGGCCTCGGTCTCGCCGTCCAGCGCGCTGAACACATCGTCCAACAAAACGAGATCTGCACGGGTATAAACAGCACGAGCGATGGCCTGCCCAACACGAGTGAGCAGCGTCAAACAAGCACATCAACACAACCTACCAGCCTCTGGCGCTGCCCGCCAGAAAGCGTCGCTCCTGCCGCACACAAATTCCGGTAACTAAACATAAATATGTGATGAATGAACGAACGCGCCTTTATCCCCAAGTTTCACCATATCCCGGCGCGGAAGCGCGTCGATGTCTTGACGAAGCCCGCATGCGTGGATCACCTCCCCATAGAACGCTTCGTCGAACGGGCTGTCGAGGAGGATGTCTGTCCGAAATGTTATGACGCGCATGCGGAGCGAACAAAGGAATGACATGGAAATGGAAAGGGAAACTCAACTGGCTCGCAGAGTACCAGGGTAGATGAACGGTGTTTGACTGGCCAGCGCAATCTGTACTCCGGAAAATGAGACGCGGTGCGGACGAGCCGGCCTACACACCTTGTGCGCCTTCACCTCCGATATCCCTCCCACCAATTCCGTCTCTCCCAGTATCGACATGAGGAGGGTGGATTTGCCCTGGGAAACGTAGGGCGTCAGCACCGTGTAATTAAGCAGCAAAAAAGGAGGCGCACACTGGCGACAGACCCGACAATCATATGGAGCTCCCGCGGAGCCAGATCCAGAGAAATGTCGTGCAAGACCCGTGTCTTGTCGTCCCACGAGAATGTGCATCCTCTAAGGGAGACGTGAACCGCAGGCGGTATTCTAATGCTGTCAGCGTCCATGGGATCCTCTTGGGACTCGGCCTTCTCGGGGAGCTGCAGGAAGCTTTGAATGCGGCCAAGGGACGCAAACGAGGCAAAGAGCTGCGGGAGCGTCTGCCCAATCATGTTTAGCGGTCCTACGAGGCGCCGGTGTATGTTAGATAAACAGGCAGACGGGCATATGCACGATGAATGTCGTAGCCACTCACCGCTGAGGATGCTGACGATGGTGAACAACCTGCCGTATAGACAAATAAATCAGCAAACGTGGAAGACGAGGAGAAGAATCTGTCAGGCGAAACCAAACCAACGTACGTAAACACGCGACTGACGTCCAGCGGCGGGAGGGCGCCCCACCCCTCCGCGCGCATGCCGACATACGCCGCGAGGGTGACCAGGAACGACGCGCTCGGTCCGATGTTGGAGAGAATCGCGGCAAATGCGATGAGGTACATGAAGTGCTTGAGCGCCTGTGTCTCGCTCTTGCGGCGCGCGTTGATTTTGCGCGCGAGGGGCGGCTCGTATGCGCTTAGTTTGATGGGGAGGAGCTGGCCGAGGACGGAGGTCTGAGAGAGGGCGGGGCAGCGACTCAGGCATTAATTGCGGGAGGAATAAATCAAAGAAATCAATTTACGAGGAGCTTGATGCGGACATCGATAGCCGCCAACCACGCCTTTTGCGCGGGACCCAGGAAGCTACCGACCCCGCCTACGTAGGATCGTCGATTAGCAGACAGCCCTGGAATATTCGCGCAGGAGAGAAAACCTACTCGTCGATGAAATGAGGGTGATAATGAACAGCAAGGGCGCAAGCATGACGTAGCCCGCCTTGGAATAAAGCATAGCGCAGGCGACGATGATGGTTATTACCGCCGACCAGAGTTCCTGGAACGTCTGGAACCCGAGCGTCACCTTCTCGACGTCCACGGACATGTACGTCGTCGCGGCGCCCTGCCCGAGTTCGCGCGCCGCACTGGAGGAAAGGCGCAGCGTTTTGTCGTACAGGGTGCCCGTGAGCGCCGATCTGTACAGGACGATGAACGCATTGACTTTCTCGGTGTACACGTAGTTAGAGATCACCAACGAGACTAGGTAAGCAATAAATCAGCAGCAGTTTGATATAATACAAATGTCTGTTTACCGTAAACCACAAAGTACGCCACGACCAGGAAGGTCCCGCGCTCCTTGGGTATGGACTTGTCGGAGACGTACAAGATCAGCTGCTCCACGAGAGTGACTTGCGCTTTCACATACGATCGGCGTGAATGGGATTCTGAATACCGAAGGGAATAGACGCACCAAGCGTTCCAGCCACCATGAGCAACCTTGGAATAACGGGGCCCAAGAACTGCCGTCCAAACGCTTTGAATGTGCTCTTGAAGAGATACCGATTGCTCGTCTTGTCACGCGTCGCAAGCGCTGCAAGAAGCTTCTCCGTCGCGGGGTCTGCGCGGAGATGCACAGGGATCTCGCGCAGCTCGGGGAGCGTGATGCGGCGCTTAGATCCGCGGTAGAGAAGCGGGACGAGATGCGGGAAGAAGGGCTTGACGAGGAAGGAGAGCATCGATTCGTAGGCGGGCGGCTTGAGTGCGGTGTCAGAACACACGGAAGAGGCTCAAGTGCGACGAAACGTACGGGATCTGTGGGGAGAAGCAGGCTGCGCTTACTGATGCTTTCGAGGAAGATGAGCGCAAATAGAGACGCGGCCGCGGCGGAGTCGGCATAGAAGTAGACTGGGAGGGCCTGGGCTCTCCACGCCGTATACCCATAAAATGTGGCGCCCAGAATTGCGTAGAGGGTGGTAAGGGTGCTGGGAGCGATGGAGTGATAGTGCTCAGATACTGACGCGACGACAAAGGTGATCTAGTACCCATCATGAGCCGGCTCCGGATAGATTGAGTTAGAACTCACCGCCACTGCAATGCCCACACTCGGAAAAACCCATCCACTTTCTCCCTTTTGTGCATTGACAAGGAGAGTAGTAGCTGCTGCGATGTAGACGACGCCCATTTGAGTCTTGAGAGCGACGAGGATGTCTATCTTTTTTGCAAGGAGTCTCGGAGCGTTCCAGTTTGTTATGACCTGCAATAAGAGCAAGGCAAGGGCTACGAGGAAGCCGAGGGTGACGTGTGCATAACAGGTCTGTTCGTAGAAGGAGTCCGCTGGGAGCCAGGAGGCGTCCTGCGAGTGGATTTCCATAACTCGGAAGCTGGAATTGGTGTAAGTGAATGGCGCGGATGAATGAGCAGAGGTGATGCAGACGCCAGCGGGAAGTCAGCGGGAGTCATAGACGGCCCGGTTTCGGCCCCGAGGCCGACGTATGGTTCGACTTGTTGCAGCCGCAGGATCAGGACAGTAGATAATTTTGCCGCTCCATTTTGCTGCTGCATGCAGTGGCAGCTACTGCACGAATTGGAGTAGTAGGGCGTCAAGTAGCCGCGGGTGAGAATGCGAGGGACGCGACACACCTCGCTCTGGACGATGATATCCGCAAAGCACGGCGAGATCGTGGTCATGCTCGTCAATGGGTATAGATCGGGCGTAAACTGTGTCCTGGATCTGTATAGCACGACGGCCCGCAACATCAGTTTGCGGTGGGTAGATGCCGTGAATATCACACACACGCTCTGGCATCATTTGCCAATCGATTGAACCATGCACTGCATGTCATCTTTGAAGAAGGAAGCTGGGAAACGCGGAGAGTGCTCGACCAGAAGAATAGCGAAACTTGCACGGCTTTACCGTGACCGAACTCAACGCAACCATCTTGTTGAAATAAACAGGATCATCCTGCGTAAGCTGGTAAAACGACTCAAGCTCGCGGGAGACCTGGTCGTAGTCGTCGATGTCGTTGCGCAAATCTGTTCCACTGGTCGTACATCGCTGGCGGGGGGGGGGCGGTTATTCCGGAGGGAATATCGCGCCATAGCCTCTCCAAGCGCGGTGCGTCAATGCTAGGATCCGCAGGACGTCCTATTTAGAAGATGACTTTCGGAGACCAACGGAAGAATCAAAGGGCTACCTCCTCCGTGCCCGAACCCCAGAATAATTCCGAGAGCGGCAAAAAATCCCATAATTTCGTCGAGTACGCGCGATTTACGATCCAGCAATCCTCTCGACACTTGCCACCGCGTTTCCATCCCACCATGCAGAGCGGGTGGCGGTTGTTTTGGAGGTGGATTACGGGGAGTGCTGCGATTTTGAGGCTCTTTGTTGGTACTTTCAGGAATGGAATCAGAAAGAGAGACGATGGAACTCGCTCGGCTGGTTTCCCCGCTGCAAATCTGGGTCCATAGCTAGAATGTTTACGTTCAGGAGTCAGAAAGTGAATGAGACGATATAACGTACTCGTTCACCCGCTGAGCCACCCACCTCTGCTTCTCTTTTTGCCCCTTCGAGTTCTGCGGTACTCTCGCCTCCTCCTCTTCAACCTTCGCCTAACCTAGCCAGCCCAGCCGCTGCTTCGCCCTTCGCCTGCAAGCGCGCCTGGATGGCAGGCCAAACCACCATGTTATAATCGCACGCAGCCCCGCACTCCGCGCCAATCTCCTCCCCGTCGATGTAAACGACGTGCTCCCATCTAGATGCGCCACCGCTAGCGCGATGAGAGACAGAGGAAGGGGATCCGCCGGTGGTCTCGATAATAAATCGAGTCGTGCGGTGGAAACTTGAGGACAAGGATCAAGGGAGGAAGTGTCACGGCGTTACGCTACGTGTCTGTGACTATTCCGGATCACATGTTTGGGATCAGCGCATCAGTCAAGCTTTGAAACGTGACCGTAACAACTCTCTGTTTCGGACTTCCACGACACTGGACGCATTGCCTGGGACCGCCACCTCAAAATGCACGAGTCCCTGAGAGTTAAAAACCTTTCTAAGCTCCCTCCGGCCCTCCGGGTAATATTCATCCGTTCCGTCTTTTCTTACAAGCTCATAGCTCTTTGTCAGATACGCGCCAAACGCGCACTGGAAGCGGAGGGGACATTCGATGATCTGACGGGGTTTCTCGCTCGCCTTCTGGAGATACAAGGGGCCCAATACTCCCTTGCAGCTGCTCTTCCTGTGCTCTTTGCTCACCTGGATCCCGCCAGAATCCCATCCGTGGCAGAGTTCGACGCTATGTTATCCAGCCCAGACCGTCACCCGGAACTCAGTCGAGTCGTTTCGGCCACGATGTCTCTGCATATGATCTCCCGCATGCTCACAGACTCTCAGCTACCTCCGGCCGCGTATGTGGACCTTTGGCCGCGCCTTTATTCTTGGATGACCTTCACCGATTTATACTGGGATTACATTCCTCGCCATTGGGAGGAACTTTCATTCAGCACGGCAGAGACACGTGCGGCATCGGCCATAATCATCTTAGCGCTGGGACAGCACGCCAGTACCATCGATGTCGTGCGGAAATCCCCCGGCGTACGTGCGATCCTCGTGCGGTACTGGTCCGCCATCGTCCGCAACGACGGAATGATTGCCCGCGAAGGTCTTGCCCCATTGGACGGGTGGCATGACATCTACTCCATTTTAGTCTTCCTGACGGAAGACGAAGCGAACATGTCCCAATATCTGGACGAGATGGTAGAAGGGGTTGGTGGAAGCCAGGATGAACTAGCCCGCCTTTTGGTAAAGCAGATCAACGACGCCGCGGCTGCCCTATCATCCGATATGGCTGCCATGAGCCTCACCGCTGTCATGGCCCTCATCAGCGTCAGGAGTAAAGACGCACAGCGCTTTAATGCAACGATGCGATCGCATGGGCTCATTCCGGCTCTAATAAATGCGATCCGTGTTCCGGAGAATCGGAATCATCATCTGGATATTGGACATGTGGTTCTTGGTTTCGGATTCCTCAATGTCTGCTTTGCGGAGCAGTCTGGACTGCAATGCATCACGGAGGCCTTGGACGGAGGCCTGCTCGATCTCATCATCACATTAGGCTTGACCTCCCGGCAGACAGAGCCGTCGGATTCCTACAATTGCATCCATCTCTTGCACAAGCTGCTTCGGAGCATTCTACCAGGTTATCTCGTGTATTATCCGGTCGCTGTGCGGCTGAAGAAACACTACCCCCACGCGAGCTCTCTTTCCGCCTCTCCAGATTTCGCCAAATGTGCTATATTCAATCTGTGGACGGACTTCGCCAAGATTGCAGAGCAGACTCTCCTTGCGCTTGATTTCTTCGAGTCTGGGCGGTGGATATCCTCCACAGCATGCGAGAACATGAAGGTGTGTAGTCTCTGGTAATAGCTACATGGCTGACCTATGTTTCATGCAGTGTCTACAAATCGATCGGAAATCGAAGTTCAAAAGCTGCGCTGGTTGTAGCCTAGCGTATTATTGTTCGCCGGAGTGTCAGAAGCACGATTGGGCGGCAGGTCATCGACTATGGTGTCGAAAGCTCGCATCAACCCGTGAGACATGCGCACGTACCTGTCCCCGAACTAAACCCCTGCGCATTTTTTCAGACTTCCCAGGACCGTCCAGCCCCAGGGATCGGGCGTACTTGCGCGCGCTTATGCAGTACAATATTCGGTCCCCCTTGTTCAAGCCCGAGCTCTTGATTCGGCAGGCCGAGTTCATCTACAACCACCCCGGCGTCGACTTCTTTACGGTATTAGACTTCACCCGCAGCGGAGATGGCCCCGGGTGGATCGACGTCCGCCCCATGTCGGAGTACGCCAAAGCACCCGAGGCGCCCCTGCGGCTTGCACAGCTTGCGCGTAGCGGCAGACGTATGCAGCTGCACACGGTCGTCATGAATGGAGGGCCAGGGATCTCGCTGCTCAGGATGTTCCCGATGTGGTCAGGCAGCTCGCGTCTGCTTGATGGGCTGTATCGCATCGCGAAGGCACTCCCACCTGGCCTTCATTTCTCGGACGTCTACGACCAGGCAGTGTTTCTCCTCCGCGACCTTCACATCGAGTGCGAGGCAATGCACGAGCTCGAGATATATTAATGACCATAATTCCGCTTTTAACTCGACAATGTATGTCCCCGAACCAGCTTATATCGCATCGGACTGGGTCTCCTTGATATACTTACAAAACCACCGTATAAATATTTTCCGAATATATTCACCTGCGCGGCGAAGGGGCATGAGTCCATTCAGCCGTCTCAGCCACCAATGTAATGGCGAGGCCTCACTGAATCGTTCTTAGGAGACTCAGGATGTCAACTATATCTACGACCAAGAATTGGAGCTCTAGGATCCTGGGAATGGATGAGATATAGCGAGCGCTTGGGCTTCGGTATGTCCATCACGACGTCAGTTGACGACGGAGTTACTGCGACGCAAGCGGGATCGGCGCCCAGCGGCATTGTCTCCCATTCCAACCCCTCACCCCGCTGCAGAACGCGCATCCTGTAAGTTCGAAATAACTATGTATTCTTCATGGGCGGCGTTACTCAGTTTCATTCTAGTAAGGTCGATTCGCGCGCCGACGAGGTACACCCGCCGAGTTTCTTTACCCCTCCTCCTATTCCCACCCGCGCCTTATCATCGTCAGCGCCCCCCCATTTTCTCGGAGGAACTCGGGCAGTTGAGTGTGATGTTGTCCCATCTCGCCTTGATATATGTGTAACTACAGGCTACTTATCTATGTTGCAGTCGACTTTTGAGTTGGCAACTTGGACTACAGAACCTTGAAGGATTTTGACCAATGATCGACATCGGATGGAGTATCGAAGCCATCGCCGGAGAGTGTCCGGCGTAACTTCACGGGAGGCTCCTGGAGCAGATCAAGGAGCACGCAAGACTTGGTTGTCAGCGAGCATAAGCATAGGACTAGTCACGCACTGTAATGGCGCGTCAACCCATCAAATTTGGCCAACCCTTGCAACGCGACTCTCCTTAGTTATCTATTAGTAAATTTCAGCAGAAATCCCACTTTTGTGGGTCCTCTTTTTTTTTTCATTTTCCCGCGCCTAGCTAAGTTGAATACTTTTTTGTTCACAGCGGTCCCTTCTCAGTTCTGATCAACATCAAGGCGATGTTCACCCTCCCCGACGCTCTGCCCGGATGCAATCCATTCCCGTCACGTCATTTTGTACCTTCAATGAATGCATGTATCAGAGGCAGAGAACTAGCGAAACTTGCAAAGCTCACCATGACCGAACCCAACGCAATCGTCTTCGTTTAATACGCAGGGTCGTGCTGCGCACGGGGGTGGAACGGCGCGAAGTCGCGGGAGATCTGAACAACTCGGACTACAAAACCCCTTGAAGGATTTGTGAACTTATCCCTGATTGACCTCGCGTTGAGTATCGATAGGCATCATTCACGATGCAGAAGAGCGTCCGGCGCAGCCTCACGGGGGTCCTGGAGGAGATTATAGAGTAAGATTGGGTATGTATATCGTATGGCACTTCCCAAGGGCCAAAGGAGGCACACAAAAGACCGAAATTATCAGCAACATCAAAAAACGTCGTAGCATACTTTCCGAAAGAGTGTACAGAAGAAGGTACGTATGTACGTGTACGCAAGCAAACAAAAGGAAGGACGAGGAAGGACGAGAAAGGCACATAAGATCGACAGTTGAAGCATATCCAAAATATTTTTCTCCCTAGTCCCCACGCCCGCGCCCACCCCGACCTCGATCCAACAAGCAAACAAACACACCGCGAAGAACAACCCGACACGAAAATCCGAACAGTCCCCCGCCAAAACAAAAGAAAATCCCAATAAAGCCGATCAAGAAGGAAGGTTAGGTAGGTAGGTCAAGCGTCCGTTACGCCCGCACCCGCAAGCACTAATCCAAATCCAGAACCAAATCCACGTCATCAAAAATCAAACCGCCCACGCGCCGACGAGCGCGCCCATGCTCAGGACGAGCGCGAGGCCCGCGGCGGGGACGCGGCGCGCGGGGGCGGCGGCGGAGCCTTTTTGCGCGGTGCTGGTGGTTGGGGCGGGGACGCCGGAGAGCGCGGCGGTGGCGGAGCGCGCGGCGGAGGCGGAGGCGGAGGCGGAGGCGGAGGCGAGGGAGGAGTGCACGGGGAAGGACAGGGACAAGGACGCGAGGGGGGCGGTTACGGACGAGGCGTGCTGGGAGGCCGAGGCGGAGGCTGAGGCGGACAGGGATGCGGATACGGATGCGCTGGAGGGAGAAGGGGGAGGAGGACGCTGTCAGTGAGGGGCTGCGCTGTGGGGATGAAGAGCAGGAAGACGAACCGGGACGCGGAGGCTGCGCTGGAGGCGTGGCTGGCGCTGCTGCTCGCGGCGGCGGCGGCGGGGTGCGTCGAGAAGTGGGCGGGGGCGGTAGACTTGGCGGGCGGGGGCGCCGAGGGCGCGGGCGCGATGGAGAACGGCGCGCTCGTGGCGAGGATGTCGCTCGTATCGTGCATGCTGATCAGCGCGATCGTGTAGTCGTCGCTATATATCATTCATCTCTGTCAGCTGAAGTCCTCCGTACACTACGTCGAAAAGAAAAAGAAACTCACCCGGGCACAGCGTCCGGGAGGGTGAACGTCGCCTTGTTGTCCTGCGGCTTGATGTTGTTCACGATCGAGAACGGGCCGTTCTGAAGAGAATGGGAGAATGGAATTCAGCGTAGCCAGAGGAATAAAGGCGGGCGCACCCAATCGGGATTTTTGCTGTACAGCGCTAGCGTTACGGGCTCGCTGTTGTAAGTGCACTCAGCTATGGGATGGAAGGGCGGCATTGAAACGCACGCACGTATCGGAGCTAACGGAGGTCCATGTCACGGTGATGGTCTTGCCAGAGGTCGCCGTCGCGGGAGCCTGGAGGTTCGAGATTGCTTGCGCAGCGGCGGAAAATGCGAGGACGACGGCACTTGTCCCGTCCGTCTCCCATCAGTCCTAGCATCTCTCAACAATGAATAGGAGACTCACGCGAACTTGACGGAAGAGAACATCCTTGATTGCGGCGCTGGGGAAGGGATGCGACGCTGAGACGGTGGTGGTAGAGGATAAGAAGAGGGAGAAGAGAGAAGGGGGCGATACGTGGCGTGCTAGTTAGCTGGCGCGATTTTACGTTTCCCGGGCCTGGGAATGGAAGGTGCTAGTTGAACGCTCAACGTACGAGAAGTTTCGGTGGGGGCCTGGACCCGAGCTTCGAAACGACCAGTGAATGCGATGATACGACTGCGCTGAGCCAGAGGTTATGTTCATAACTTGGTGATCCAGGACGTGTGTTGGCGGATATTTTCCAGTTCGAGGCAGCCATGGTCGAGTTGTTCGGGAATTGAACCGCGAAAAACGTACGACTTGTGGCGTATCCCGCGTCGTAGACGAACTCGCCGAACGCTGCGAGGTTCATTGACACAGACCCCTAACGAAACACGCCTCACGAGATGGAGCAGCAAGCGCGCGATCCGCTGAGGTCGGGCGCTTGGGTGTCAGGTTTACCGTTTGAAATATTGCAGGGGTTCGGCACATAGAGAAACGAGATAGATACCAGCTCACGGAATTGGGACATTACGAGTAAGCGGACGACGGGATCGAAAGAAGCAGCAGCAGCAAGTGGAATTCATCGATTCGGAAACAAGGAGGGAGGCGACCACGAAGGAAGTCTTGAGCGATAATGCATAATGCAGCGGGTGCTTCAAATCCAGCCAGCCAAAGAGGGAGAGCTTCCGCTCAATTGCCAGACGAACGTGAAGATAGAAATACACGCGGCGGCGCCCAAAGTGAACGTGAAATGAAATAGGAAAGGACGCCGCGGGACGCGGGACGCATGCCGAACTGGAATGGCGTGCGCTGAGCGAGGGTATCAGTGATCACGACCACGATGGCGTGCGCGCAGCGCCCCGTCCCTCAATTCCGCGCCCGCGCTGAGGCAGTGCACGCGTGAAGGAGCCTGACGGCCCGGGGATGGGCGCAGAGTGGGTGGGCTGTGATGATGATGCGCGGGTGGGAGCAGGAAGAGGAGGGGTATAGGAACGCGGGTGCACAGGAGAGTGGGGTAACGGTAAGCGGGTGTACCGCGTCGGCACGCGACTCGACGTTGCTAAATTTAAACTGAGTGACACTCCCCAGGAAGTATATCGAACGTACAGGGCGCGCGTTCGGTGACCGGGCTACGGTTTGGGGTGGTGTGCGAAGCGGGGGGCGCTGATCCCGGTGTTGAAACTGGCGCAGATGACGATGCCGCTGCATCTTCGTTGTCGGTTCGGGCGCGTTTGCGCGGGTTGGCTTCTTCAATTGCTACGTTGAGAAATTTAGTTGGTAAACTTGAGAGAGGGTGACCGATGAGCGTACGCGTTTCCTGTGTTGCCCGGCGCCGTGAAGGTATCGTGTCAGCGGACTCTGGGTCGATGGTTAGAATGAATGATATATTCTCAAAAAGTAAGTACGCACTGATTGGACGCGTGTCGGGTGTCCATTCTGCTAGGGCTGGAATACCATTCGCCGGTATCAACGTCGGAGGTGGAGGCGACGAAGGAAGGGGATTGGGCAGAACAAACTCGATCATCTTGTGCATATTCTGCGCGATAAGCTTCCGCTCCTCCAGCACTCTCTCCCGGCTATCGACGCGTGCTTTCTCGAGCGCGGCACGCCGCATATCGAGGAGCTTGCGCTCCCTGGCCAAACCCTCGCGCTCCTTCTCCACGGCCGCGCGATCCTTGGCAGCGACCTCCTGCACGCAGTGCATAGCGCCCATAATCTCCGCGTGTTCCTGGGATTCCCGCTCGCGGGCCTCCTTCAGGGCGCTCAGCTCACGCTGAATCGCCCGTACATCACCCCGCGCCGCATCGCGCTCCTTCACCGCATCCACCGCAACCTTTCGCAGCTCCTCCGCCGCCCGCCGATCTCGCTCGGCGGCCTCCTTCAACCCCGCAATTTCGGCACGGAGGAGATCGAACTGTTCCTCGGCGACAGAAACGAGAATCGTCGGGGGCTTTGGGGTCGCGCGCGCGCTCTTTAAAGCCCGCTGCGCCTGCTCCAATGCCTCGGCCGCGGCTGCGTATCCATCGGGTTCGCTGGCGGGATCGGGGGACGCGCTGTCCGGGGCTTGGGTTTTGAAGTAGGGTGGAGACATGGAAGGGGTGATTTATCGGCAGGAGAGAGTGGGCCCCGGAATTTGACAGAGATTTAAGGGCGGCAGGAAAGGGTGATTGTCGTGACTTGTTTACCCTCGTCACCATCTGATACACTGATACCTCCGACTCGTGCCGGCCGGCCCGGGCACTTGCTCCTATGTAGCCACCACCAACTTGAACAGGCTTTTGCCGTTCTCCCTCCCTTTCTGTGTTTATTCTCTCCACATTCTTCGCTCTTCCATGCCAACACTCTGCCTACTTTACCTCTACAATCTCCGACGATTAGGGCTCTGTTTTTATGCCGGTTTATAAACAGGTGTTTATAAACCCAGTTTTTATATCCCTGGGACTGAGAGCCTGTTTTTAATGCAATGTGGCAGTGCTTTATAGCGGGAAGTAAGCTGCAATTCGACCTAAAATTTGAACCAGTGATCATACTCTACCACATTTCCAGATACCATGGCGGAGCCACTAATCAATTCGATCATATATGGGCCAAAATCCTCCGAGGCTGGGTCAGCGCCACCTTTTGTGGTTTCCTTCCGCAATTATCTGTTAAAAATCAAGGTTCAAGTGAGGTTTTATAGCGTGATGTGGTCGCTCCAAGCCCCCCTAGAAGCCGGGGAACCGAAATTTGCCGAAACTCGGCTGAAACACTGAGTTTCAGGGTACCTCCCGGCAGTGTTTATAAACGGCTTGTTTATAAACGGAGATTTAAAAACTGTTTATAATAGGCTGTAGAATTATAAACAGAGCCCTGCCGGCGACGATCCCGTCACCTCGCTGCAAACTCCTTTCTAAACTCTTGGCAGTGGACAAGCGTTTCGCCCGTATTTCTGCAATGTAACTGATGGCACTTCAGGACATGTTACTCTATGGCTCCATTTTAAATATGTATCTTCCATATCACTCACTGGAACTTTCCGTGCTAGGCAAAAAATCTTGGACCAACAACCTGGTTACGGCTGCCTCAAGACTCCCATTCCCCGAAGGCGGAATCGCTATCGCGGTGCAGCCTGGCGAGGATAGGAACGTGGATGGGAAGAGATTCATTAGCATTCTCGGGTCTACCTACATCCACCGTGATTTCGGCGTTCTCCTGTGGAAGACGCTACCGAAGCAGCTGGAAGACGGCGTCATCGTGGTGGGTGTTCTGACTCCTTCATCCTCGGCCCTTTATGATCATTTGTTTTCTTTCAGCCTAACCGCGTGGAAAAACTCTCCAACGGTCTCGCGGGTATCGTCGATGGTTTGAAGAGGCTGGAGGACAACCTCGTCAGTGGCGTGAAGTTGGTGGCTTTCCCGCAGGAGACCATTTGAGCCGATGGAACTATTAAATTACTTCGGCAGCATGCCTCAACAGTGTTTCAACCATTATTACAGAATATTTGACTCGCAGTTTCTGCGGATTGCCGGCCGGCGGCACCTTGAGAGAGTAATGTTAGCGCCTTCGAATTATAAACGCGGTAACTTTTTATAGCCTATCGCCAAAGTTGCGAAATCCCCTGCTCACCGCCGTACAAATACAATTTGCACGCTACGATGATGATGTTGGATATTTGTATCACTTGTTGCTGCCTTTATATTAGCACCCACTGGCTGCCGTATATCAACGCTTTGGCATGAAGAAGCGGCATAGGAGGGCGATGGGAACCGAAAACGGACCATCGATCTCTCCTCATCGCTTCTGGGAAATATATATCTGCGCGCGCCCATATTTTTTGGGGGACATGCCTGCAAAAAGCCACGCAAGCAATCTGAACATAACTTTAATCGAGCGGAGAGGCATCAAGAACGCATCCACCCATAATCTACCGGAAAATATCCAAAGCGGCAATGATTTGGAAAGATGAGCAGAGGGGAGGAAAAAATATCACAAAATCAACTCACTGCCGAGGGAGAAAAAGAGTTGCGTGTCAGAAATTTAATGGCCCGACCCCGAATGGAACGAAGACCTTCTGCAAGGTTTGACCTGTTCACTCCTGTTTCACAGGTAGCAGATGCAGACGCGACGTCAAGTGGCGGGAGGAGGCGCAGCCACCAGAGAGCTTGGTCATATCCACGTGATTGATGGGAGCGGAGATCTCCGGCCGTGCCTTGGTGCCAACCACAGGTTCACTTCCTCTTATTGCTTCCTTCTATAAGACGGCCGAAATTGATGAAGACGCCCCTGTCCCATCAAGTCCCATTTGTAAAGTAAATTCAGACTACATAAGTGTGCCGTACTGAATTATATTGTCTACCTTTTGTCTGCCCACCTTTGCAAAGGGACCTTGCCAAAAATTGATCTAGGGGTTTAAATTTGTACCTAATTGCCCTGGAATACTCCTGCCATGTGGCCTTAGTATGCCAAAAGGTATGTACACAGTTTCAGCGGATTTGGAGTTATTTTAAAAAGGGAGGGTTTTTTGAATCCAGCTCTCGGTGACTTCACCAGAACTTCAATCCTTGTCTCAAAACTAAGCCACCTTGGGTTCAACACCCAGACACGGTAGGGATCTTACAAGCCCAGTCCGAGAATTATCTGGAGGGGTATAAGGATGCAAGTACGACCAAGTGCCATCAATTTCCTATGGCGAAGGAGGGAAAGAATACTAGTAGCGTCGCATGGAATATGAGACCGTGGGTATTGCGCTCCAGTGTTCTATTCGCGATAAACAGCATATATGGCGCATGTGAATGGTCCATTAAAAGCAAGGGCACTTGCCGCGCGCCGTTCGGACACGTCAGTGAAGATTTCAGAGTATGTGCTTCCATGTGAGAGCACTCCCAGACACTCATTCGAGAAGGAGCTCGTGCGTCCAATTGACACGTACGTGGTTTTCTCGCGTTAGCTCGGGTAGACACTAGTAGATATCTCCGCCGTGCGAATAGAGTCTGCACTAAGATAAAAAAATCAAAGTCAGGATGACTGAGCAGTCAGGATGGGGATGAAGAAGGTAACGGAAGCACCTCAGCTGATCCCTGTTCCGTGTTCTGGCGATGGACATTGAAACGTCGCGGAACTTGACTTGGGGGAGATAAAATTTCCGGGCGAACGCGCAAGCCTTGGTGTCCTGTGACGCGACTCGACAGGACATCCATGGCTCGGGCGTACGGTAATCCGCGTTCACTACCCCCGGGTTCGTTGGGTTCCCGGCATAAGGAGTGGGGATTGGGCAATTAAACTCCGCCGCGGTAGATGTATGTCCCCCTTCGAACGCTCGCCGCCCAGATGCGGTGGTTTGAGTGTTAATTTGGCATTGACCTGGCGGAAGAAGGAGATGCCAGCGCGGGATCCTGGATTCAAATTAGACTGCGCGTCGAGGTCCAGATGTACTGCCGTGACAATTACGAGTCCTAAAAATTTCCTATTTTTAGGCTCGTTTTTACATCTATTCCTCACCACTAATTTTCGTCGTTTTCAGCAGATTTTGCTATTACCGGGCCGGCACCGCCACGCTTTTTCCTCGGCACTTTTTCCGGTCTAGACCTAGCACAGCCATTTCTTTCCTTTGCTGCTTTCTTTTTTCTCACCACTTTTCGGCACTTTTGCTTACCGGGCCGGATGTCTCCGCTCGTCCGGTCTAGACCTAGCACAGCCAGGTTTTCTCTGGTGGAATAATATTATCTGTGACTGGCTAGTGGGCCACTTGGCTTTCATTAAGGCAGGACCTACTGAAAAGTTTTGTTTCGGGTTTGGGGATAGAATAGGACCTGCAAGGCTGGTTCATACCGTTTTTCAACCCAAAGTGATGTTCGGATCAAAAGTTATGGCACGTGCACTATCGGCCGAGGGGCTCCGAATGCTGTTTTCTTGCCGTGCTCTTCTCCCCCTCGCTCTTTCTCTGCCAGTTCTTCATCTTTCGGCGACTTTCAAGGCTCATCCGACTTGCACGATGCAGGCCTTTATCTGTGGTAGAGGATGGCGCTGATTTTCCCTATGCACTCTTGCTATAACGCGGATATACCTCGGCTTCGATCCTGAGTGGCTCAGGCTGGCGACGTCCCCGGCATGCGACCCATCCATGCTATGGGTCTGGGATTTGGCAAGGGTTTGTGTAACTGGGAATACTCTAACTGGTGTATCCTGCTACTTTTTCTTCTTTCGAATCTATTTTCACTGCTGTCCTTTATCCCGCACCACCCAAATTCGGTGTCCGAGTGATTTGAATTTTCTTTGGGAGCCAGAGACATCCCGGAATCATCAGAATGGTCCTAGTATGTTGTAATGCTTCCTGTAAAACGATATGTATCTGATTTTGGGGCGCCACAGCTTCTGGTTCTGACGAGGCGCCTGGACAGTCCGGAATCTGCGATTCCGCCCGTTCCGATGCCGTCTGAGGCACTTTTTTTTTCGCCATCTCATCGCTTCTATGCGGCGGTAACTACACAGAATCGTCCCTAGTAGTTCCCTGTATTATTCCTAAACAAAGAGGCCGCCAGTTTAGGACTGCGGAACTCAATTTGATGAGGCGGCCCTCTAGTTAGTATTTGCATCTGTTGGGGGTACCGGCAGAAAGAAATTCACCGGTCGATCAACACCTCATGCAAATTCGTGAAACTGGTATTAAATCATTCTCAAGATACCTGCCTTCATTCCACAGTACAGTCGAATGTGCAGGGGCAGTATGGCCCTTGAGAACCGGCAATAAATCCTAAGGTGGCCCGGTACCCGGTCATTAATAATAGTGCGGTCCAGGCTCAGCATAGCCACTTTTTCTCCTCGGCCACTTTTTTCAGTACCTTTGCTGTTACTGGGCCGGACGTTACCGCTCAGTGTTGGAAGAACCACCTGGCCCAGGCCCAGCACAACCACCTCCTACTTTCCATACTCTTACTGTGACCCTGGTGGAATTGATGGATCAGGTATGTGCCGAGCTGATGGTATCTGTACGAGGAACTCGAGCCGACCGAAGGTCGGGCGAGAGTTCCGAGCCTGCGGAATCTTACTTAGGTCAAACTTAGGTATAGCTATAATATATAACTTGGTGTGTATGTAGCCTAATTTCAGCAGATTTGGCATCGAGCTCTGAGAATAAAAATCTGAGTGTGATTTACAGTATGAGAGGAAGTAATCGATCTAATCGATGTGAACTTTCTAGTTTGCACATTTTAATTAAACAACTGCACGAATCTGTGCGATTCCGGAAAACATCTGCTTGAATCCGTCCGGATCTGTCGACAACAGACATCCACAAAATCATGAGTGTTTTTGTCAATTTTCAATTGACCGACTCGACAGAATGTCGCACAACTGACTTAGAGAGTTCTCGCGGTTGAGAACAAGTTGCAGAGCCCGCGTATCGTTGCCAGGTGCACTGACCAGCTCAAACGGGGGAACATTCGGAGTTTCAAATCCTCCTTGCTTCTTACCTAACACCACCATCCCCCGTCTTTCACCCATCGGGCCGCCTTCTCCTCTTCCTCTTCTCTTCTTATCATCTTCCCTGGCCTGTTTCTCCTTTTTTCTTCATCGCAATAGGCTCCCCCTCAAACTCAGGAGTCAGAATCAATAAGGTGGTATGACGACACGACGACATCTGACAAATGACGCGATTAATCGGTCTTCGACGCGTCTTTAGGCTCATGGTGAGCTCCTAGGCTTTGTTCATCCTTTCTATGCACTAACAACTCTCTTTCCAGATGTCTTACACTTTGTGCACGAGACGAGGTGAGTAATTGCTTCTCAACTTCCGATCCCGCAGATATAATTGTGTCGCGATACTCAGATGCCAATTGTCTGGCGTCCTCTTTACCTTAATTTCCTGTTTGCGCATTCCCCGAAGGCAGTAGATTGGGTATTCGCCCCCTCCCCTCCACCTTCATTTAATGATTGTACGGCAGTGTTTCCGATGCAGAGAGCTTGGCGGCCATCGCCGCCACCGTACGTGAGTGGGTGTCACCCCGTGAAGGAACTGTTTTAATGTATAGCCCTCGTCGCCTTTTTCACTCGCTTTAAGACTGTCAGAATCGAAGTTCATACATACTGCCCACGACAAATGATAGTATAAGTGCGCATTTCCAGCCGAATCTTTGGTTTTCCTTCTCGACAGCCACCACCGCCGTTAACCACAAGCAATTGTTGCCTAGTATACATGAGCTACACTGACATTAACCCTTTTCAGCCGTGTGCACCGCGCCAATCACGCGATGCAGCGCGTTGAAAACACCAGTAAGTTATTACTTGAATTGAAGGCACATATATTCACTTGCTATGAAGCAGACTAGGTGTCTATTTTTTTTTTTGATTTGCACGACTTGCGTCTCGACTCTCGATGCATTGGTCTGTCGCCCTTTTGCACATGGGGCGCCGGGCTGCTTGTTGGGACACGGATGGGGTGCTGTGACCTCCGGCATAGTGTGTGAAGGTACAATATGTTGTTGTAGTAGCTGAATAATATGGATTGAACAATTAAATTGAAGAGAGCAACGAGGGATATGACGAGGCAGATCTGATCAGCTGTCACCACATCTGAGCATTACTGAGCAGACTTGAGCATTATGTTCATCATTTGCTCATCTGCTATAGGGCCAAATTTTTGTGCAGGTCTGCTCATCTCTGTTGCACTTTGGGTGGGCAGATCTGAGCAGATCTGTGAGTATCCCAGCAGAAGGGATTGTCACTGGGCCTTAGCACTGCTCCAAACAAATGTAGAACTCGGACAAACAAGAATTTATCGCTCATTTCTCTACCGATTTCGAAGATCTTTGTTTTAGAGCACTCACTGGGATGTCTTTCGTACCTTACAAGCGTTTCTGGGAGTACCCTTGATGTTGACCTCATTCGACTTGTTGATCAGGCTGATGCCTAAAAAATGTCAAGCTTTTACCCATTTTCCCGCCACCTTAACCATCAGAGGGTTGGATTGCCCCAAAAATGTACTTAGGAGATGGGTATACATCATAAAAGTGTCCCTGAAAAATTTCGAGCCGGTAGGTAGCTTGTAGCTTCTTCGGTTTACCTACAAGATACCACTCCCGCCACCAAAATCAAAGAGTTTGATAGCCAGAAAGAAATTTGTGGTGTTCAACATACAAGGGTCACCCAAGGCTAATCCAAGTTACAAGAGGTATACTGGATGCAAGAGGGCCTGTCCATGAGTTTTTGAGGTACTTCAACCAATGTGAGCCTGGTGTGAGGTTGGCAATCAGAATGTTACATTTTATGTGGAAGCCGGACACCGGAAAGAACAACGCTGTTTGAGGACCAGTAATAGTGGACCGTTTTTCGCAAAGGAAAATCTCGAAATCAAAGAAAAGACGGATTGGAATCTGATGGTGTGCTCAGATTTTGCCCAGGCCTCATAGTCAAAAAGATATTCAACATTGATTCAACAGGTTTCCTCTCGGGATGGTCCGGAGTCCCTGTATGCCTCCAACCAACCTTTCTGAAACAAAACTCGTCTCAACACGGGTCACAGAAGGATAAACGTGACCTGGACAGGACTCGTATTGCCATGCGCAGCAATGGCCTTAAAACCCACGTGATGTGAAGTAAGCGGTGTTCGTCGGACGTAGCGCGGATGCTCGACGGGACCGATCAGTGTTGGAATGTGGATGGCTGAGCGAGCATTGTGCAAAGTCTGGGAGTTGAATTAGAGGCTGTCTCGTGGAGAGGCACCATCGCGCGCAGTGGGGACTAGCAGTGTGAATTAGTGGTACTACGTAGTAGTGGTTGTAGTGAAACGATGGTCACGAGCAATCACCGGCGACTTCAACCCGAGCCCGCCCTACCCACGGTCCGCTGTGATATTAGCCGAACTTCAGGTACGGCCACATGGGACCGGATTCAAACGGGGACATAGATTTATCAAGATGCAGGGCGAATTCCTCATTCAATGTGATCGCCTTCTAAACGTCTGCGTAGCCAATCCGAACGGTAGCATTTCCTCTTTCTAATTGCCTTCTAATACTTCCATTCTATCGATAGTTCGTGGTCGTGTGTCCTTCCCAGGTAGATTCGCGCGACCATCCGGTCGCGAACGAAACATTGTTTCTGTATCCTAGAATTCAAGCTCAAGGACTCGCGTTAGTTGCAGCGGGCAGTAGATTACATCATGTGCGGCTGCCTTATTAGGTTATGATGAGATGAATCCCCTCCGCGTTAGCGTCCTCTAGCGTCCGTTGCGTTCATCGTCCCGTATTTACCTGTCGGCTCCGAATGTATAAATGCGTTCCGCGACCGATGATCGCTTCCATTGCGCCCATGGGGCATTGTCTTTCACACGGTTGATGTACCGCAAGAAAAGGCCGACCGGCTCCGACGCGAAAATCCTTTGGATCTCCCACAGTTTCGGTGTTCTTGATTACTTTCTAACGATGATAACGAATCGGAGCCGAACTATTTTATCTGATAAGCGCCGTGCTTGAATCTGTTTAGAAATCTCAACACTGCACTGCCTCTTCTGGTCCCATCTTGCTTCTAAAACTTAATTACTCATAATTTAGACGTGAAACCTCTCAAACAACCCGACATCGGGGGAATGGATGCTTTCCCCTCCTTTGGCACCTCCAAATGTAAGGCGCGGCTGGTTCAACGCGGTTTTGTGCCGGGCTGAGTTCACCGATCAACAGCACTTGCCTCAGTCATCCATGCAAATGCTGAGACCTCCGCTTCCCAGAGGTGCTTCGCGTTCCCAATTATTAATCTCCGCCGAACACTGAGTACACAATTAGACGTCTCATCAATGAATACTCTAGTTTCAACGAGCACGGTGTCGGATTCTGACTGTCTGCGCTGACGACTCTGTTTCCGAACAAGATAATGTAACTTTCGGTATCATGCAGGCTGTCTCGTCGGTCCCCATCGAATGCAGATATATTCAAACGCCCAGTTCTCAGGTGAAGTTCCGTAACTTCAATTCACTCGCCAACGGCTGGGTAATTCTCGTAAGAGCTCCAGTCAGAACTAGAGCTCGGCATACGGCGAGAAAACGATAATTTAGCCTATTGGCCAGACTGCGTGTAATACGCCCTGGTTAGCGGTCCCGCATCTCTGCAGTCGGGCCTGCGATGCTTGATGCAGGAGCATCATGATGTTCGGTGCCAGTTGATATCATGTGCTCCGCAGATGCAGACGGCGGTTCCTCCTCCATTAACTCAAATGTTCTCTGAAGTACGTACTGCTAGAGAGAGAGAGCCAGAACAATTCAACTTGCATCGAAGTGTAAACTGATGGCCGGGCGCGCCGGGGCATCAATCCGGCATCCTTGTTGCTGATCTAAGCACGCGGCGAGTCTGCGGAAACCACCATGTCGTCTGCAAGAAACCGGTTCCATTCACGTCTTTCGCTATCAAACCTCAGTAATCGACCGTGTTCCATCAGGGCGCAAGAAAACTACGGCGACGCTTGGACGCCGCTCCGTACTTATAATACTAGCAGCTGACCGGATCTCGCTGGCTCTCACATTTGATAGTCCCTGGCCGGTCCCGCACGCTTCCCGCACGCTTCCCCTTCCTTTTCTCCGCTCTCGACCGTCACCAGCGAACAGGTGTGGGATAGCGTGGAATTGGGATCTAGGGCTGTCCAACACGAGAGCATCTTTGATCTTGAGCCCTTTCAGCGATGTCTCCGGCTCACTCCGGACATGTCACCAAGTTCTTCCAGAAGCGCGTATAACCGAACATAAAAGCCACTGGGGATGCGTGGACACTCGCCTTTCTCGAAGGGTCTTGTCCACGATGTTTTTCGCTGCTTTACTCTCCCTTGGCCTCGCTAGTTGTGCTAGGGCGGTCCAGATCGGCCCCAACGCTGACATCGTACGCACACCACCCTCGTCGCTGCATATTCTCTTAACCAGCCACAATAGGAAATCGTAAATGCGTTCGTCCAACCCGACGGTTTCAACAGATCGTGTGTATCCTTCTCCGAAATTGCTGCATCCTGAATTAATATGTTTTTCAGGGCTGTATTGGCAAACGGATTGATACCTGCGCCGACCATCGTAGGGACCAAGGTCCAAAGTTCTCTTCAATATCGGACTCCCCAGCCTCATCCATTATTTCAGGGCGGCACGTTCAACCTGAACGTCATCGACCATCTAACTAATCCCGACATGTTGCTCAGCACCACCATCGTGAGTATCCTTGCCCCACGTTTCTTACGATGGTCTAATCGCGGGTGAAAGCACTGGCACGGAATTTTCCAACGCAACAACAGCTGGGCGGACGGGTGTGCACATTTCGAGCATCATGCCTCGTTCACGTCTGACCACCTCCTCAGGCCGGCGTTCGTGACCCAGTGCCCCATCGTGCAGAACAACTCCTTCCTTTACACCTTCCCCACGGGCGAACAAACCGGTACATACTGGTACCACAGCCATCTTGGTACGTTCCCTGGCCATGGCACTGGACTCTTAGTTAACACTGTGTGCAGCGCTTCAGTACTGTGATGGTCCGTATTTTTTTGCGCATTGAAGTGAGGATTTAAAAAATTCATGCGTTTCGACAGGGCTTCGTGGAGCCCTCGGTTCGCTATTTAGTGCTTGGACTTCACTCCTAGCTCACCGGGACTCTCTCTAGTTATTTATGATCCCGAGGATCCTCATCTCTCGTTATACGGTGTGTAGTAGTAATCTTCCCTGGCCAACGCAAGCTGATGAAATATATCATTAGACGTCGATGACGGTCTGTCCCTTACCCTTGTGTCCGTTTGCTGAAACTGAACTCGCCCAAAGATTCAACAGTCATCACGCTTGCTGATTGGTATCACGCCCCTGCCGACGTGAGCCGGACAGAAATGATTCTCGCAATGTGCTTACTCATGACATTTTGCAGACCCTAAGTGTTCCCCCCGTGAGCCCTCCCAACAATTCAGACCACGGCAAGGCGTGATAATTATTTGGGCAGACTCTCATATCTACTCTCATCAACGGACTTGGTAAGTGTCAAAGGTATTGGCTCTGCCCCAGACTTACAGTTGTACAGGTCGCTATGCAGGAGGGGTACGCACTCTATCCCATGCCTTCACATTCCCTTATCCTATACATAGCCAACCTCTCCATTGGCCGTCATCACTGTTGCCCCTCACGTTCGCTATAGGTAGTGTAACCTTCACATCAGTCGCAGTGAACTCATCGTCATCTTCTCAGGTTCCGGTTGGTCTCAGTGTCTTGCGGCAAGTCTCGGAGATACTTTTGGACCGGCCGAACGACGTGCTGACAATTTTATGGCACAGACCCCAACTTTATCTTCACCATCGACGGACACAATTTCACCATAATTGAAGTCGAGGGCGTCAACCACCAGCCGCTCACCGTCGATTCCATCCAGATCTGTGCGTGTCTTTTCTTTTTTTATGTCAACCTCCCCAACTAAATTGCATGACAGTCGCGGGCCAGCGGTACTCGTTTGTGCTGGCGGCCAATCAGCCGGTAAATAACTACTGGATCCGCACCGTCGCGGACGGGGGCACTGCTGGCTTCGCCAACGGAATAAACTCAGCGATCCTCCGCTACGTCGGCGCTCGGCCCGTCGACCCTACCACCAACGCGACGACCTCCGTCATCCCCCTCGTCGAGACAAACCTGCACCCGCTCAACCAGCCTCCCGTGCCCGGCCTCCCAGTCCCCGGCGGCGCTGACGTGAACTTGAACCTCGTCATCTCTTTCAACTTGACGAGCTTCACATTCGATGTCAACGGCTTCGTACGTTGCGTTCTCCGCCGTTCTGCAGTTGTCGATCTGAGTAGTCTCGCCAATAGGAATTCATCCCCCCGACGGTGCCCGTGCTGCTGCAGATTCTCAGCGGTGCCCAGTCTGCCACCGACCTTCTGCCGTTGGGAAGTGTCTACACCCTGCCCGCGAACAAAGTCATTGAGGTATTGACCCCCTGCGCCATGCCGTCGATTTGCAACTCATGCTTAATTAATTTAGGTCTCCATCCCCGGTGGCAGTGCTGGCGCGCCCCATCCCTTCCATCTGCACGGGGTACGTACTGTCAATACCCTCCTCGGCAAGGACTTCTACTCACGTATTCGTCTCAGCACAACTTCCACGTCATCCGCAGCGCGGGGAACTCCACGTACAATTTCGACAACCCGGTGAGAGCCACCGCCATATCCCGCGTGCACCCTTAAGCTCACTTCACTTCTGTAGGTCATCCGCGACGTCGTGTCGACTGGCCCGGATGCCAGGTACATGCATGCCCAACGTTCATTGGCCCCCTTGTGCTAATCATTACATTAGCGATAACGTTACCTTCCGGTGTGTAACCGTACACTAGAGTACGACGGTTCTGAGGCTCACACTTGATGTAGCTTCGAAACCAACAATGCTGGCCCGTACGTCCATTGTGGCTTGACTTAAACAAGCGCTAACCCGCCTTTCAGCTGGTTCCTGCACTGGTAAAACCCCCCTTGTTGAGCGTAACTTTTGACAAATTGACACTCACCACTTCACCGCAGCCACATTGATTTCCATCTCAATCTGTATGTGGCTCAAACCGATACGCGATAGAGTCCAGTACATACCTAACGCTTCATTCCTTCCTTTCAGTGGTCTCGCCATCGTGTTTGCGGAAGACACCCCGACCATAGCGCACTCGGTGCATCCTCGTCCGTGACCCGTTTACGACTCTATAATTGATCTTGACCTGACGGCCTTCCCAGCTGCATGGAACGAGCTTTGCCCGGACTACGACGCGCTGACTCCGTCCCAGCTCGGAACCTAGTTATAAGGTGGACTCAGAGTGTAGGAATGCGTATCGCATCAAATGTTATGCTTCTCAATTAGTTATAAGGGTGAACCCGTATTTATCTCGATTCTGTACCCTCCGTAGTGGAGGCGGAATGCCACTTTTTCATTTGAATTTGTCGGGTCACTGACGCTGGCTGTAAATTTCTTTACAAAAACGCTGCATTATGTCTCGTTAGCAAAGTCATAAAACCAAGTCCATGCGTTGCTTATATGCGTTAAGCGACGAAAGAAAACTCCCTCACGGAAGAGAACCACTGTACTGGAGTTCTTAGAGGTCGGTATCCTCACACATTCTTAGCATCAACGAAGACGAGCGTGCAGTTCGAGGAGCAGTGGATTTATTCTTTCGGAATAACAACCGAAGATATTTATCATAATCGACACAGAGGGAAAATCAAAAATCGATTGATGAAGCGCGAGGCCAAGTGGTTTTGATGGGTAGAAGAAACACTCTTCTATGAGATTAATCCGAATCAAAAATTCATCTGGTAGTACGCCTGCCCCAAGTTTTGAATAAGCTGACCTTTTTCATAAGCAACGATTGGGGTGATTGGGAGCAGCCAAAATATAATGGCCAAAAGCTGAATGAACGATATTTGTTTAGGTGCCCCTCTGAACAAAGCGAGCCGCGGTCAACCCAGTGTCAAGGATCAACAGGACACTCGGCCGCATACTGAAACCGATAGCAAGAGGACGCGGCAAAGGACACGGATCAATTTATGGTACACCGGCACCCTGTATCTATTGTTCTATTTCGAGACAAAGAGATCTGCAGTTTAAAAGACGGTGGCACGTCCGACGCTTTCTCTTTCACCCGCATCCAACCATCATGGATCCTCTTAAACTCGCAGATCTGCCCTTGACCGAGGACTGGAACCTATTTCAACCGGACATGAAGGGGTACATCCCACCGCAGCAACTCCAGCTTCATCCGGGGTTCGAAGATCCTGAGGTACGCGTGTCACTGCCGGTGTCTGGAAGGCGCATATTTACCACGAGTCCTTGAAGAGCCAAATCCGCGAATTTATGGACCCTTATTACATGCGCGACAATAATGTGCCCTTCCTGGCTTTGTCGGTAGAACAGCCATTTCCCATGACAAGCCTAGCCATTCGCGGAGAGAAATTCACCGTTCCGCTGTCCTCACGCGAGATGGCATACTTGACTGGAACCATTCTAGGGGACGCCGACGGATCTAAGAATACCATTCCGGGCACCGAGGTGAGCTCAGTGATGACATCGTGGTCATTTTTGCTCAGGGTAATACATGTAGCTGGATTTTCTCAATGATTCAGTGCACAAAGCCATTGCGCGGGTGGTGAGCTCAGCCCTACGGAAAATTGACGCTTTGAGGGCAGGTGTCAGGACCGAAAAGATACTCGCAACCGTAGACGTGCTCAAGGCCGGTTCCCATGAACTCTCGTACGTATATTTCGCCTCGCCTTCAACTTGAATTATACATAAAAACCCCCTCTGCATAGGAATAAACCAATCAACGAGAACCATATCGCCACCGTACTCGTCGTCCTACCCTCCTCGTCCGCGCCTGCCGAAATTCGAGTTCAAGCCACGCATGCTGCCATCACCACCGAAGTCCGATTGCGCCGGGATCTTGTGGAAACTGCCAGCGCGATCAGCACGTACACTGGTGTCTCTGACGGCCGCATCGATATTGGCGCCGGCGGCGAAATTATTTCCCTCACCTATTACATATTCGGACCCAGGAGCGAGGATGCCTCGGTCATTCCGCGCCTCGAGAACCTGTCCGGCGCGCTTCCGCCGTTGCGCGATGCGTTTTGTCTGTGGAGGCACAATTTGAACTCGGGTGCCAACGCAACCACGGCGTTGATGCTCTTTGTTCTGGATTGCGCTCCGCTGGCTGCCCGAGATTTTCGGGGCTACGACGCGACCCGTCTCTGCCACCTGGCGCCGCTGGCAAAGGCGTACGGATTCACAATGTATATTTGCAGTCTCGGGCATATAATGACAAGGGTCGAGGAGGTGGAACATGACCCGGAAGAAAACGACTTCGACCCTGGGGAGCTCTACATGTCGATGTCGGACGATCTTGAAGTGGAGTACGACTTGGAAGACCTGCGCACGCTGGCTGGAGTGAACATCGCGGAGGCTGAATTGTTGGAGCGGGCTACAGAGATGGTGTCGAAGGGCGATCGCAGCGTGATGGACATAGACCCGCAGGTGCATCAAGATATTCTGAACGATCATGTACGTGATTACGGATTTACCGACAGCATTTTATTTAACAAACGTGGACCTAGATTTGCTACATGGAGGTTGAACTCCTGCACAGTGAGTTTTATCCCCGGTCATTTACCTCGCTCCTCCTGACCTGCCCCCCTTAATGCAGTCCGAGAAGCCTCAGTTCTTTTAATCGTACCGTGATTGCCAATTACTCAAAATCAGATGTTTCTTTCTTGGTACCACTCGAATTACTATCCTTCTTATCTGCTCCTTGAGGTCTATTACCCAAGGGTGCACCGTGCTGAGGGTGCTGAGCATTTTAAACAATACAACTGGATACGAGAAAGTGCGCGTTAACCAGCTGTACATGTACTGGGTACAGTGTTTTTAATGCGGGAACAGGTTATCCACTGGGCTGTCTTCAAGTTCACTTATCCTCTCCGCCTGGATTTTTCTCGATATATCCATTCAGGAGGAGTCTCCCGCATCGTCTGTTGGATGCTCGCTCAAAGGTCTGACTCATTCGGGAATGATACCATGTAGATTTTTTTTGGCAGCATTTTCCGAGGATATCCTCCTCCCGGCTAGATGAGTGTTCAACTGGTTTCCACGACTGCCACGGACTATCAGATAGTTTGAATAATTTCAAAGCAAGAATCGAGGAGATCATCCACAAAGGCCGATTTTCGCCCGCGCCCCGTGGTGGCGGTTTGGGTTTAGTTTAGTAAAGTCGCCAATCCAGTTAATTTAACTGTAGCCATTATTAAATCCGCCACAGTACAAAGTGGGGGAAAAGTCAATCTTCAGCTCGGAGGTCAGGCGGTCTTCGCAGCCTCGTAGATGCCGATGTAATCGACACCTCCACAGGTGCCAACTATAGGAAAGAAACGCGTCAAAAATCCGGAAAGAAGGCCGGATCATGTACGTACCACCGTTGCCGCACCGAGTTTGGCAGTTGCTCTCGCCTTGGAGGGTTCCGCTAGATCCGATGGAGGATGCGCAGAAGCACTGAACCTGGAGCGAGCCATGTGTCAGCGCAATAGAGGGACTGGAAAAAGAAAAGACCTACCCCGTCTTCGACACCAGCATAGGTATATCCGCGATCTAAACAAGTAGTCTGGCAACTCGCCACACTGTTTGTGCTGAAGGTTCCCCCGTACCCATTGAGGATGCGAGAGTTGACGTTGTCGGAATAACATCCGCGGTACGTCCATGGTGTGACACAGGGCGCCACCACAGCCTCGTAGATGTCAATAGCATCAACACCTCCACAGGTGCCAGCTATGGGAAATAAATACGTCGAAAATGTTCGGGACAGAAGGCCAGAGTACGTACCGCCGCCGCCGCACGCCGTAGTGCAGGTACCTCCGGGGGTTACGCCAGCTTTGATGGACGAGTCGCAGAAGCACTGAACCTGCAGCGAGCCGTCTGTCAGCGCAAGAGAAGGACTGAAAAAAAGAAAGACTTACCCCGTCTTCGACACCAGCGTACTTATATCCGCGATTTAAACAAGTAGTTTGGCAACTCGCCACAGTGTCTGCACTGACAGTCTCCCCATACCCATTCAGCGTTCGGGCGGAGACGTTGTCGGGATAACATCCGAGGTACGTCCACGAGGTTGCGGTCGGCGCAGAGGCAGTATCACAAGTGCTCGTTGCAGTACTTGTTGCAGTAGTCGTACTGGTTGAGGTCGAAGTCGTCGTGGTTGGCGTTGTAGTGTATGTGGTAGTCGTGTCCGACGAAGTTGTGGATGTCGAAGTAATCGTAGTCGTACCGGTTGAGGTCACTGACGTCGCGGTTGAGGTTAGCGTCGCCGTCTCGGTGACTGTGTCGAGGCTCCCTGAAACCCGACACCGCGACACGGCGGCTAACATTCATCATGTCCGACACATTCCAGAAAGGCCGACACATGGGTCTGATTGTCTTCCAACTCCGACACATCGCCAAGCACGTAAGTATTAGCCTTTAGCCGGCCGAACACCAAATTGGGGTTCCTTCTTGCTCTTGATTAGGAACCTTCGCCGGATGAAGCACTCCGCCTGCTGTGTTCAGCGATCGGCAATGGTCGCACATGACTACGACGCGACGCGTAAACCTTCTCACCACTTCGTCTTCAGGTACCATTTGTTCCTGGTCCGTTCCAGTTATCTATTGCTTTCCATATGGCATAAGTTTCCTTAGCACTCTTTGCAGTGCCAAATGTTCTCCAAGTGCAAAATGGACTCGCTTCACCTCAGTTTCTACCAGATTGCCTTATGGAACTCGTGGGATTTATACGAAAGCCTTGTAGCATTCGAACGTACAAAAAACAAAAACCAAGGCCGTAGCTCTCTTCGGACATTGATATCTACTGGAAAAATATCTACTGACAGAAAATATATCTACGTTCAGGTACTTCGTGACTGATAAGCCGGAGTAAGTGCGGTCGGAGTGAGCGCAGTCAGCGTTACCCGCCTTGCTGTATGTACGCGAGACGGGGACCGCTACAATTCATTAGAAGGGGCAAGACAAAAAAGGGAAAATGAACACATCGCACTGAAGGACGTTTGAAAACATGAAGAAGACCCGCTCCTCGACCTCAGCCCCCTTGAAGCTCCGGTCTGACCCCGAACCCGTCATCCTCGTATCCTCTGACAGCGTCTTGGGCGGGGGTTTCGATGGGCGGTCAAGAAGTAGCACTGAGGCGAAGATGAACCAATTCCTGCAGGCGGTGAAATTACTCACCAGGTTTCCCCCGTTCCTGCGCCCGGTTCAAGCGCTTGCGCTGGGCCAGGGTCAGCACGTTCATCGGATGGGGGGCGGTACTGCGCACCTCGGGGGAACCCTGCCCTAGTTGACCAGCTTTCACCTGCAGCGGGGGGGTGTCAAACGCGCACGGGACGCTCCTGGGGAAGGCACTACAGACCGGGGTTGCCACGAAGCTGTACGGTCGCTTTCCAGCGGGTTTTCCTCCATGGGGGATCGTCTCGCAAGCATATTTGAGCGGGAGGAAGCGGGGGCGATTGCGGGATGGTGGTGGTGTGGAAGGGAGAGGGATGTAAATATTTGGCACGGTGCCATGCCGTTGATTCTCGAGACTAGCTGATTGTGCGTGTCGGATTTTCTGAAGTTGTGTCGGGTTTGCTGGGGTGTGCGTCCCATTTGGCCAGATGTGTCGGATTTGCTGATCTACGTGCGGGGATTCTTAGATGTGTCGGATTTTCTGACGTTTGACACGCCGTGTCGCGGTGTCGGGTTTGGTATATACTCGACTGTGTCCGTGACGGTAATAGTAGACGAAGCTGTGTCGGTGGCCGTCAAGGTGATGGTGTCCGATGCTGTCTCGGTGGACGTCGACGTAACGTTGTACCAAATTGTGGACGTCAAGGTAACAGTGGTCCAGTCCGTGGATGTCAAGGTAGTGGTATAGGTGCCTGTCGTGGTTGACCAGACTGTGCTTGAACCGGTACACGTGCTGGTCGGCGCTGTTGTCACCACTTTCAGAGAGGTTTTTCAAAAAATTGGCAAAGTACAAAATAATCAAATGTACCATTGGTAACCGCAGCGAACGACAAGCCAGCGACCAGGAGGGAAAACAAGGTATGGAAATCTAAATGAACAAGTGAGATCGACTTTCATGAGAGAATGCCCAGGCCTTACAGAGCGGAGCCATCGTAGTGGATTTAATAAATCTTGCGACCCGATGAGTGTCCAGCCGCTTCCTTTTATCCCTCCCTCCTTGGACATAAGGAGCACGAAACCAAACTTTCAAATGGAAGCAACGACAGAAGGCATGAATTGTCGGTATTTCGTGGTCGGCGGCTTGAATGGTCAGATCAAATGAAACTGAGCGGCCAGGGACTACAAGACAATTCGTTTCCGTGGAGTTCGACCGTTTCGATTTGCGAGCAAAGTTCGGGCCGAGCGGGTTTGCCGCGTTGCCATCGTTCGGGCCGAGCTTTGCTCTTGGTCCATTTAAACTTAGTTGTCAACTTACTGACATTCATTCAAGACTTCGGCGGACAGAAATACGGAACTTTGACGTCTCCGATGACAGTGACTGGGGGCCCACTGCCTCTGTGGAGTGCAACTAGTATGGTCCTGCACGAAGTTTCATGTCTATAGCGCGGGTCGAGCTTTGTTTCCGGTGACATAGGAAATCACAGCACCGGTACTCAGAAGACAGTAGCCTTGGTGGAATTCCGCCGAAAGATGCAGTGACATAGAACTCAGATGCTTTCGAATCGGCTGATATCACTCGAAACAAGAATGGAAACCCAAGCGGATGCACATTAGCTGCCAATAGAACCCGCCGCCGTGGTCCACAGTAAAACCCGCACGAACGCATACCAGTTAGTGGTAACTGAAATTGTTGGAGAACGAGGTATAATTGATCCATTATGATTGAGTGGAAAGATACACCCTTGTCACCGGCACAGCCTGCAAGGGCCGTTTCGGCAACGATGGAGCAAGTGACAAACTTGGTCGGCCTCAAGATGTTCCACCATGCATGAGGACGAGTACACATCAGGGCAAAAATCTCGAGGAAACTCCGAGGCCTAGTGCAGAAGGTTGAGGCTCCATTGATTTCGCAACTGAACACGCATTTGACGAAGGCGAGAAAACCAGCGAGCGTGATCCAGTTACACGACCCGACCCCGAGTCGAACGGGAATCCTCTGCACAGTGGCTACCTTCTTATATCTGGCAGAGGCGGACGTCCGCCATCAGCTTTTATTTGAGTTGCATCCAAGCGGGGTGCGAGGATAATCTGGTTGGTGATGAGATGGCTCGGTCGATATCTTGATACCTGGCTCGACCGGGAGCTCACTGGACATGAACAGAGAGAGTCCCACACTTTCAAGTTATCCTCCGATATATACTGCAGATGTAAATCGATACAGTGTTGAGGGCGGCGCCGAAGGCTGGGTTTCCACAAGACATTTTCCTTGCCGGTGCGTAATGCGATTCATTCACAAGCCCACAACCACCCTCACTCATGCGGCAGAGTTGCAAGGCCCGTTACCTCGTACCTCACCTCCACTCTGTCTGAATTGATCTAGGAGACAGGTCATACGTGTGACTCTGTCCCGTTTCCCCCCCACTTTTCTGGGCAGAGTTGTGTCCTCGGGAAGCTTACATACACAAGTTCGCCAAGCTTCCAGGTAAGATAGTGCGGCTATTTTGTGCGCTACGAGCATCTTCTTCGCATGTAGGAGATCGGAGATCGGATCTAAGGCTCCAACCGTTTAGTTTACGTTTAGAACCGTTTTAAATTACCGTTTTTGGACTTTTTTGATCCCAAATCACAAAAATTCCGGGTGATCGGACCTACGAAATCAAGAATTGGACCTAGAAGTATGCTCCCATAAGAGGAATAAGGCGGGCCGTCACCGAGTCGGCCGGCGTCGGCCACTTTCCATCACAACAAACGTTTACAGGCCTGTATAAAAAACGGTTATTTCCCGCGGTTTCAGACACACCTTGCCTTCGGTGAATAGTAAGTTTTCCTCGAAAAGAAGTCAAAACTAAGGCCTGAAAGTCTTAGGAGCACCGGCCTTAATTCGCGAGTTGCCGGTTGCCGGTAAACGAAAACGGTTGGAGCCTTAGTCCGACTCCGAGATCCCAAACTGTTGTAGAATGAGCCGGAAAGTGCCCGAAGGGCTGATTAAGGCTTACTAATCATCCCCGAGAGTAGGAACCATGTAGAATATTCTAGTTACATTTTGTACAGTATATAAGCCAGACACTGGGACCTAAAGCCCCAGTGGATTGTAACATTTGACCTAACAGTCGAGTGCACAAGCTAACGAACAAGCCTAATCACAACACAAACCTCCAGATCCGCTCCGCCCGTTCGACACGGGGCACCGCCATAAAATTTTGAGTCCGTTTTTTAACATTTTTCAGGCTGAATTATCGCCCACTTACAACCGGGGGGGGGTGTTGTTATACTCGCGTGGTCCACAATATGAACAACAGTATATCCTCGAATCCCAAGCTCTGGGTCATGGGTCGGCTCAATGGCGCCAGGATCTTGATGCTCATTTCTCGTTCAACTCGGTCCTTTTTTGTTCCGCTAAGTAAATCACTGTGTCAAATCCATTCAACTAATCCTGCTCAACCCTGCAGGATCTCCCGCAAGCAAGGTTACAACAAATGGCTCAGTGGTGCCCAGGATGCCTCATTTCATATCCAGATCCTGCAACGCCTCGCCGCAGGCTGCGCTATTCGATTCGAGCTTGGGCCATAGATTCGACATCCGCGTAGATGCTTTTGTACCTCCTGACTTATTGTCCTTTTCAGCTCGGCGTTCAGATGTGTTTCAATTCCTTCGCTGCTGCTGTCGATCCCCTAAACCCCTTACAAAGCTCGTCACGACGTATGGGGTCAGGAACTCGGTTCTACGGCTCTTCAGAAACTACGCATGCCACCGTGTGGCCAACCATACAGGAATTGGCTCAGTAGCGCCCGGAGTGCATCCGCACTACGTAGTTCAAACACTTGACCTAACTGCGGGTTTTCCCGTTCGACTCGGGCCTGGGCCATTGTTCTTGGATATCGTGATCTTTTTCACCTCCACCTTTGAATTACTTTCACTCTCTGCCCGCCTTTCAAATTTCTTTACTGAGAATCTCTCGGCCACAGGACATGTAGTCACACGACGCGCATCCACAAAATCGTTGAAATATTCCCTCGTTCGATGATTCGGGGGGTGGGTCGTGGATTCGATGTCGATTATCCTCCCTGTCCTGATTTGTTGTCCCTTTTAACTCGGAGTTCAGATTATGTCTTCCGGATCTCTCCCCGAGTTCCTGCACAATTTCTTTAGGGCTGAACGGGCCGATGATCAATTCCGACTTATTCCCTAACTGCAGGGACTCGGCTCAGTGGCTTCCCAGAACATCCCTCGGAACCAACGCTGCAAGAACAAACTCACTGGCGCTCGGCGCGCACCCATTTGGGTACATATTTCACTGCAGATTTTCCCGTTCGATTCGGGAGCGGGCCATGAAACAATTGGCGATAACCTTTTTCTTAATTTCCTCCCTTCGCAATTTCGTTTTCAACACGTCTTCCGGAATATCTTCCGCACCTCCCATGTGCTTTCAAGCCTTTGAAATTCGCTCTCGACTTCTGGGTGACGAATTTGGTCCCACTCACCCGGCGCTGAATTCCCTTACAAAATATAAACACCTGTTCATGGGCGCACAGCGCGCCTCCGCACTATATGTGTTGTCTCCGAAAAAATGTGTGCCAATTACGCTAATTGGCCGGATTTTCATCACATCTTTGTCGAACATGGTGAGTGCACATGAATCCATCGTGAACCCGCCGTGTGCATAGGGTCATACTGCTATCCCGCCTCAGAAAGAGAATATATATATATGTATGTCCGAGAATTATTGTAAGAGGTAATGGCACACAAGTCTTACACTTCTATTGCATGCACAGCAGGGCCTTCTGCGGCGACTTCCATCATATTGAGGAGAACCCGTGCACCGATGATGGAGAAACCCCTGCGGCGAACGACAGATGAGATGATATTGATTTCCGAATCTAAGTGGGACTCACGCGAAGGAGGGCCTGGACCACAATGTCAGAATACGTGCGGTGAAAAATGACTAATGGAACCCACAGCATAAGCAGCTGAATCAGGGTTGGTCGGCCCCTGGCAAAAAGGGCAATCTGCGGTGGCGCGAGTACTGGGTGGTAATAATGCCATGAGAATTCGACCAGAGAAAACGGGTAAAAATGGCTTACAGGCGGAGATGAGGAACCAAAGTACACCGTCACGGAGGAAGACCATTGCGATCGAGTGGGTGCTGTATGGGCGTGACACAGCGATGCGACGCAGGCAATTCCGGACCGTGACAATAAACATTGCACATGACTTGTAAAAACTCAAATGTTAGGGCCAGTGGTGCAGGACGTGGACGTTAACCGACCACGATGAACGATGGAACGGGGAGACTGAGAAGTAACTATGGGGACCGGCACGGCCGTTGATTGATGCGGCAGCTTTGTACCTATTTGGTTGGCACTGCCGGCTGGTTCCAACTTTCAACTGGTTATAACTATTCATCCTTGCACATTGGTGTCCTCGACAAAAGAAAAACCCACATTAAAATAAGCCTTAGAATGGAGCTACGAAGCCCCTTTGGAAATTTTCGTTTAACCCATTCAATAGGACAAGATCCATGGATTAATTGGATACCCGCACGCCAGATAAGACGAAAATCAGAGAAACGGCTTCGTATCGTCGTAGGGTGATATTCTGAAATCTAAATTGTCTGCAGGACCGAGGCAAACTATCAAGACCTCAGGAAGTTATAACCTTTTTACCAGATTTCTGTAAAATTGGATTTTGGGATGGAAGGACCAACCAAAAAACACAGTTTTGTGACCTGGAAGTGTGTTTATGAGCATTATAAACATGATCGTTAAGTGTAATATGTACGAATACCTGTCAATCGCTTGAACTGGGCGAACAGGCTCGAAGTGTGACGAATGTCACACCTCCGTGACACGTCGATTGTTCAACCAAGTTCAGGTGAGTTTAGGTTCAACTCGCACTCTTTAGCCATATAATTTTGTCAAAACACTCAGATATGCACATACTACATATTCGTGCCCTCAAATGGGCATTCTTCCCTAAATATAATATGATTTATCAGAAAAACCGGCCGGAGAGGGATTTTCCCGTTACGTGATTGTAGAAGTAGTGGAACCTAAATATATAATATATCAGAGAGACTATTTCAACAGTTCTGGATCATCGGGGCAGCATAAAATACCCCATGGCCTTGTAAATATGGTATTCAATGACTGAAACCCTCGATATTATCAGAGACTATCCACTTTCGGACATTTCAAGTTGGAGGCCATATACTTATGAGCGTTACAAACATTTTCGTGAGCCATAAAAAATTAGTAGGATGTGCAAGGAACAAGATACTGGAAGGAACATGTAAACTCGGACTTGATTCGAGAACAAACATCAGTAAACATGCCAGATCAATCAACGGCCGTGCCGGTCCCCAGTAACTAGGAACCGTGCCTTGCACATGGTGAGCTTATGTGATTTCTGGAACAAGGTTTCAATTACCTTGCGCGTAGCAACCCTTGATAAATCTGGCGAGTGTGGGAAAGGGTCACAACGTTCAGAAGGTTTACTGACCCCACATGAACAAATTCTAGCAAACATTAGACCCAAACTAAATAAGGCCGGTGCTATATCCTACCCTTCACACTGTTGACGGTAGCTGTTATGATTCCAAGCCTGAAATGTATGACGTTGACACCGGAGCACGGATGGTACATCACTTACATGATGCCGAACTCAACTTTATTACTAGGATGATAAGAATACATCCAACTTGGGGAAATCGAGCTCATCTATGATCATGGCCAGCAACACATACAGTATCCGCCGTGATCGATCGCACAGGATCCAGATTCTGCGGGACCGAAACAATTCCAGCGTATCTTTAACATCGAGTCGCCGTACGTACCGCAGAAGTAGGATAATATCCACGGTAGCCAGCATCATTGTGGCACTTGTCATCTAAGAAATTCTCAGCCAGGAAAACGAGTTCCGACTCGATCGTGACCCACTTGGTGGTATATGAAGCAACTGTGCAAATCACGACTTAATATATTAACAAATTGTAGGTTCTGGACGTACCGCTAATCGCGGAATCAGTGATGAAAGAGTATGAGGAACACGGGAAACTTACTTTATTCGAGGGCGTCTGACGTAGTACAACTAAAAAAAATGCAGTTCAGACCCAGTGTAAAGTGGTGCGAAGTAAGTACCGGATGTGAAGAAGCTGGTCATTGCCAGCGTAAAATATCGATTCTGGTTCCCATTAGGGTCGGAAGAGAAGGACGAACGCTCACAGACGTACCCATATCTGTAATTTGGGTTCGGATAATTGAATCGGGACGTGAAAGAATTCGGGCTTACATATAACCATTTGATTGGGGATTTTGAACGTATCCAGACCATCTCCACCTGTAATAAGAGTTGCATTTACTAACCAAACATTAACCATGTCACCTACCTCTCTACGGAAGGAAATAAGGCAATCGAATCTATAGGGGAATCGGTTAAACATCAACTTCAACGTCCAGCGATTTGAAATCTTGGACTTACGCTAAGACCGTCAACGAGGCAACTGAGCAAAGAAGGTCAAGTGAGATGACAGAGGGATTAAAGCCAAGCGGACCTGCCGCATATTGTGTGATTTGTGAATCAATGGCTAGTTGGAGCAACTGATGGGCTTTGTTTTGGGCCATTGCAAGCGAGAGAGTGGGCGTTAACTAGTGGCAAGGAGCTGTAGACCATCTTATATAGCAAACATGAGCGCTAATTCAGGACATCCCCCTGCCTACTGCGTGAATTTGACATGTTTAATGTACTACTGCACGATGTGCGAAGCTGAAATCGACAGGCGTAATGTTCTGTCGAGTAACCAAGCAGGATATCTTCCGTGTTTTTGATGAAATCAACAATCTGAGGAGCAGTTGGTGTGGCCGATCAACCTGGAAGTAGATATTGGAATGCAGGGAGTCTTCAAGGAATGAAATGGCTCCAGCCCGATGAGTCATGAATACAACCATCAGCCCTCCGCAAGTTTGACCAGATTGCGGCGGTGCTTTCACACAAAGTCTGAATCCCTAAATGAGGGCTGTCACACAGTCGGCTCTGGATCGCTCCGATTCACGTCACCCGGGTTCTGATCTACGTCTGAATGCAGTTCATACAGCATTGGTTGCCCCTGGAGATCCGGGCTGCCCGGTATGACCCACTTTCTTCTTAAGTACCAAATCGAATTTCTCAATACAAAGATGTTCGCAATCTACTTACGCTGATAGGTGAGATATAGTATTCCGGCACGGATCCCAAGCGCGAGCGGGCTTATTATCATTCAGAGATACGCGGTGCGCTGAAGTGGGATTTCTGAGAGCAAAGCTGTTGTTTTCGATCACGGAGCTGGCACGGGTACATGGGGAAGCCTGCGTATCCGATTACCTCATGATTTTATCCCACAGTAACCTCAACGGCCATCGAACGTGGGTGAGCAACAAAAAAACGTCGGACTGGGTACCACTTACGTCCCGACCCCGAGTCGAACGGGGTTTTTGCCTTGTCACATACTATTTTAGCCCCCCATGTGTCCACGCCAGTGATCGCAGGCGATAACTTCATATAGCCTTGGCCTTTCCCTCTCGGCAGCGGATAGGGCTGTTCGCCGTGCCGTGACGGCCACGGCCGTGGGATCGACGGCTTTTACACGGCACGGCCGTGTCAAGCACGGTCCGTGAGACGAAGTCCAACCCTTTGGACGGCACGGCACGGTCCACGGCACGGCCGTAAACGGCTACACGGGTTGGCACGGTTGGATAAAAATCGTTAGAACGGTGTTTACGACATTTGTAGCTAACCCAGAATCTCGTGGATCGCGCTGCGAGCCAGGCGGAGACGTTGCTTGACCAGAATTAAGGTCCTGATCGTCTCCGGCTTCAGGCTCGCACGCCTGAGCGAAATTGTGTCGCGGCCACCTGAAAAAATGCGTTCTACCGCAACAGCAGACCCTGGAAATGTGAAATTGAGCAATATGTCAAGTTCCAGAGAGAATCCACACACCAGGGATAGTCATCAAGTCACGAGCAAGACGGAAAAGATTCGGGAACTGTGCCCTGTGTGCAACCCACCATTGAACCGGGTCACAAAGGGTGAAATCTTCACGCGGCAAGTTGTAGTAGTCGCGGAGCTCGTCGACGGCTCTGCGGCGCTGGACTCGGTATCTGAAAACGAAGTCCGATTCGTATCATGTCAAGTAATCATGTGGCGCAGTGCTCGTACCGGGCAACAAAGTCCTTCTGTGGCGAGGCAGACTGATTCGCCGAAGAGGAAGATGCCGTGTTCGGTTGGGAGGGAACTGTAGGCACAGCCTGATTGGCATAATGCTCCCGGAAGTGATCATCCAGGGAATTCTTGGCATGGTCCAAATGAAGGATCATCTCTTCATCGCGCCAGAAATCGGCCTTGAGACCATCATACGAGATGCGGGGATCAAGAACTAAATCAACAAAAATATTAGCAAAAAAACAGCATATACCGTGATCATGCTCACGGGCGGCCCAAGTGTAGTACGGGGACTCATCAAGTTTGTAATAATAATCACTGAGCTTACGATGCGCGTCAAGAAGACCGTTGCGAAGAACCGAGGGGGTTGAGACCGGCAGTTGTGCAAGGCTAAGACGCAAGTCTTCTTGAAGTCCGCGGAAGATGGCGTGAGTATAAGACAACATAGGGCGCTTTGTTGTCGACATCAGAGTGGTCGCCGTTCTAAAAGACTTCAACCACCCCGTTACCAGGATGATCGAGTCCCAGTCAAGTGCGGTGAGGTCATATTGGTGGAGATCACGGTGCTTTCCCACAAAATCGTTGATAATTTGTCGATAATCAATGGCCCGGCCTGGAAGTAGATACATTTAGGGCACTATAGATGAGCATGGACATAGTTCGCACGAAGCATCTGGTGAGTCGAGGACCAACGCGTTCTCACATCCAGGATTGGCATAAGCGGCTGCTTGCCGAGCTTCCCGGCCATAAAAGGACCAGAGACACGGACATCGTTCAGCCATTCCTGGCGACGCTGTGGGCTGCTTCGAATGGAACGGATGATTTGGCGAAGCTATAATCATGGATATGTTGATCAAAGTAGTGAAATATAAGTGACAGCGAACCTTTGAAACCGATTTGAGCTTTTGCCCGTTGTACCCACTATCGGGGTCAAACTCATCCTCCTCCTCTTCCTCCTCTTCTTCCCCATCATCGTCATCCTCCCGCGCCAGAGAGGCAGTGACAGAATCCTGATATGACGACGATCGCCCTTCGGCCTTCTTGTGAGTTGACTTGCTGATAACGCCGATGGCCTCGAGCAACTTTAAAAATGGGTTTCAATTAGTCGTGGATGATAAACTGGATGCAACACAGAACCTTGATAGCAGCTAAGTGAGCTGTGTGAGGCATGCAGCGGATCCGGGCCGCTGTGGCATCAAATTGAATCCCAGCAACTACACACTTGAGAGCAAGATGCTCGAGCAACGTGTCGTTATTCGGGGCATTGTCCATATTGAAAGCAATAATCTAAACAGGAATAAGATCGGGCAAATCGTCGAAATCATCGGAATCGGAATTAATAGGTACCCTGCCATCATCCAGGCCGTACGTCTCGAGGCAAGCCCACACTTCCTCCGCCATATTTTTGCCCGAATGCTCTCCCACAAGCTCGCGGAAATCGATCAATAGCTCCTCTAAAAACGTTGAGTACTCGGATGATTCTAAGTAGCAACAGAGCATACCAAGACGTCCATCATTCGTGACATAATGAGCCACGATCGCGAGGAAAGGGTGCTGGTTTGGAGAAGTCCAGGCATCTAGGGAGATGCTGACTTTCGATTCGAGTTCCTAATTAAGAACTTGAATAAGCAGAACGAGCAAAATGCAAGCAAGGTAGTACCGCAAACATCGTGCGGGTGCCGGCAACTGTATCCTCCCCCATTTCCATGATTCGAGAGCGAACCACCTTACGCCCAGGCACATTGAAGTTCAGCGTGGACCCGTGGTGGGTATATTCCAGCAGCGCGATGAACTCGGGTTTTTCAACCGTGTCAAACGGCTGATCGCAGGCGACGATATACTCTGCAAGAAGAGTGTCGAATACCTCTTGCGAAAAGTCACCCTAGATGCCGATTCAGAAAGGAAGGCAATGGAGGGTAAATCGAACACATACACGGGCCTTCTTGGCCTGATTCTCCAGGCTTTTAATAATATTCGCGGTCGCCGTCTCAACCTTGCCCAAATAGGCTTTGGCTGCATCAGAGTCGATCGAGACATCGCCGCGAGCCAAGTCGATTCCTTGTTGAGTCGGCGGCTCATCCCTGCGGATGTGGAGAGCACAATAAAGGCGATACATGACAGGGAAGTCGTTCTTGAGGTGGGTAGTCAAGCCTGGTGGGGACTAAGTAAGTAATCATTGAACCATGACAAGACTCACCGCTGAGATTCTGCTTCATGGCCCTCGTAACTGTGATAATTCTCCCATTCCCGTGGCGGCACTTGTAGTGTTTGTCGCCGGGCTTCCCGGTCGATCCCTCGGCATTCTTGGTGACCTTGTCATAGAAGAGGTAAACCGGGTTTTTATACTGTTCCGAGAGTCTTGGATAAGAATCGGCATGAAGGAGCTAGAAACTCACCATCGACTTCGGTGGATCGTCTTCGTCCTCCACCTCCTCCACAGTAATGCGCGGGGCCTTCTTAGCAGGCAGAGCAGGGGCGGACTCCTCGGATCGCTTGCGCCTTTCCGCAGAAGGCTTACGGCGCGTCTGAGGCTTAGACGACCGCGCGCTACCATGCGCGGGAACGGTCTTCGAGGACAGAAGATCAGCGAGCTGCTGAACCTGTAAGAACAGAAGGTGAGAGAAGACAAAACACTCGCCTCATCGTTGCCCACAGCCTCATTCTCGCTGTCTGAGTTGTCGTCCTCCGAGTCGGACACATCTTGCAAAGCGGGCATCTCAAAATCCTCACCCTCTTCCTCGCTTTGGGTCTCCAGAACGATCTTCACACGTTGAAACGGTGCAGTGACGTGCAGCCGTGAAATCTAATACCAAACTGAGTGAAACGAAGTCCCACTAAATCTAATACCAAAATCCAACAACTAACAACTCCAATACAAACGTGTGTGTGTTCGGGGATATAGGTCAGGCGTATCGACCTTCAATCTCAAACTGGCGCCAACTCGATACTTCTTAACTTGAATAGTCAAAACAGGGTCTATTAAGCACCTCAATTAGATTACTCTCGTGTTCTAAACAATGTGTAGGACTGGTTTAAGGTCACAGAGTGTATATAGAGTCAACCCCAAGTTGATTAGTTTTTAACGGCTGGTTGGGTTGAAGACAACTAAGACTCTAATACAAGAGCTTATTGAATTCTCAATGGGTGTAAGTACAAGTTGTCAGAGCGGCTAATTAGGCACGGTCTTAACAAAATGAAACTTAGAGCTACTAAGAGCTGGGTGCCAACAACTGGGGGAGTATTTCACTGCCTAATTATTACTTTACATGTTGCTTTTATAGTATTTACTACCTATTAATCTAACCACCGAGGTGAATAACTTCGGATAGCTATCCGGATACCTTTGATCTCCTTGCCGTTCTATTGGCTAACAGTCTCTTGCTGACTGACGGACTTGAGCTCATTTATATTGCACCAAGCCCTTTGGGATTTACTTGGCTCCTAGCCTTGTTGAAGGCCTGAGAGAACTCCCGGAAGGCTTTCCGTGCCTAGTCCCTATGCCTATAGGTCTGTCTAGACCGTTGAAGCGTCATCTGTCTGGTGTAGTTAACCTCCTTGAAGTCAACTCGCCTCTCTCTTTAGAACGTGATCAAACGCGATCACATGATACTTCAGGGCCGGTTTTTGATCAACCACGCTCCCAGTTAAATGCCCTTCTAGTAGCCTGGTCTAGTTTATTTCCTTACTTCTGTAGTGCACATTCTAATAGTCTTATACTGTTTGAATCCTTCCAAAGTCCCTTAGTCGCCTGACGTCCATATTGAATCCGAGCTTGTTACATCTTTGACATATAACTTGCCAGGATATTCCTATAGCTAGCTGGGTTTTTGCTCAGTCACTATTGCAGGCCCCATTTGTGAAGGTACCGTTAATACTGCCTGACTTTGATAGTTATGCTAGTTTGCAACGCTTCAAAGGCTTAATGCTCAGTCTCGGGATTAAACTAGCATCCTCTAGTCTTACTTCTTGTATACAGCTATCCGCGTGTACTAGTGTAAAATCGATGAATTCAGGTGTGTATTGATACACGCCTTATCATCTCCCCCCAACTTAAGATCTTAACCGTCCGCGGTTACTGGTTTCTCAAATTGTGGTTTGAACACATTTTTCTCTCTTCTGGCGCCACTGCAGTAAGACACCTAACAGTGTCACGCCAATATTCTTTTGCTATTTGTGTGACCAATTATTTTATTATTTCTGTTGCGTCGTCTCGGACGTTTTCGGGACCATCTTGGCCAATCAGGTTGGCGCTCATTCAACCGTTGAGGCTGTGTCATGCCGAGAAATGACTCATAATTAATTGACCGGCGCCATCCCATTGTCGCTATTTTTAACTGGTTCCGTTCGGATGTTATCCGAGGCCTCGGATAGGTTTCCAAGACCTTGGAGACTGACCCCACATGCCAAATCGGGCGTGTGTATTTACTCAACCGTCCATTAAGCTCCCGATATTTGCCTCAGCGACATATATCTCGCGCCAACTCGATCTCTTCTCAGCAGTATAAAAAGAGAGCAGCTTTTTCGTCGGCGCCATCACGATTCCCTTCTTTTATTATCAAAAATCCCATTATTTCTTTTTCTCTCTTACTAGCGCCATGTCGTCTTCTACCACAGCCCCCACCAAACCCTCTTCTAGAGTCAAAGCCATTCTAGAGGACTATTGGATTTACCTTCGTTTAATACGCGAGACCGACCTCCTTCTAATTGTTCAATTGTTCCAACTCCCGCATCTCAAATGGGTCGTTCGGAACCATCCTCAACAGATTCCTGCCCTTCTTGAGCGTGTTAAGGACGACTTCGTTTGTGTCTTCATTTTATTTTGTCTTTCTTATTTTCTTACTGTTGTTCTCTTCTCATTAGCACGCTCACACCCTTAGCCGTCTTGAGCATTCAACACAAGCGCCTTATCAGGGCAACTACTTTATGGCTGGAATGCGTCGAATCTACGACGCGGACCCGCGCCACTCAATACTCGTTCCTGACTTCGCCTCGCATCTCGACTTTGACCTGCCCAAGTACAAGAACTTGGTAAGTTTTCCTTCATTTCGTTCTAGCGCCACTTAATTTTTTCTTTTAGTCCGACCGCCTTGAAAACTTCCAGTTCCCTCCTCTGGGAGAACCCAAACAACTTGTCGACCCTTATCGTTACGATGGCGCCGATTCTGATTTGGAGGACTCCAGCCAACCTCTTTATTCGTTAGTCCCTCTTTCTCTTATTTCCTTTACTATCCTTCTCTAATAACCTTATACTTATTTCTAGCTGGTTCTTCTGACGACGACTCTGACGAGTCTGAATCTGAAGAAGAATCGAGTGGCGCCGAGGTAGCTGGTTTCGGGCAACCTCGCGACGATTCTGACTCATCTGGGTCCGAATCTGACGACTCCTCACAAGCACCGGCCAAGCGCCACACTGTTTCTAGTATGTCTTTTCTCTTTGAACTGACTTTGTTCGTTTCCTGACTTCTTCTTTTCTTTTTAGGGCCTTCTAATGAATCAGACGCTCCTGCTCCCAAGGTTGGCGCCAAGCGCAAACCTTCCTTGGAAGTTCCTAGTTCGTCTTTTATTTTCTATTGCCCTAGCTTTTCTTACCAACTTTTCTTACTTTTTAGGGGCGTCCAAGCCTCCGGCCGTCAAGAAAGCTAAGGGCAGTGGCAAGAGTAGTAAGTCCCTTTCAGTATCATCTTTCTATTACTTACTTTCAATTGTAGGCGCCACCATAGCACCAGCAGCGCCCGCGCCAAGTAAGTTTCCTTCTTTTCTGTTTTATTCAAGTTTTCTTACTTGAATCCTAGCTGCCACGGCCAAGCCTTCTGAGCCCGCGCCATCCAGTATTTTCTTACTCCTAACTCCTCTTTTCCTTCATTTTTCTAATTGGTCTTTTACAGAGCCCAAAGCCGTCAAGAAAGTCAAGAAGTCCCCTCCTCGCCTTACAGCAGAGGAGAAGGGTAAGAGCAAGGCCTCTTCTAAGGCCCCCAAGAAACCTCGAGCGCGCAAGAGCAAGGACGAGACGCCGCTGAACGCAGTGGCGCCAGCCGACTTGCTACTTCACAATCCCACCGGTTCTTCATTGTTTTTTCTTACTTGTATTCAATTCTAACTTATTTTCATTAGATCTCGTTCTTTATGCTCGTAACGAGCACTCTGAGATGGCGCGCCTTGGTGTACGCGGCACACCCCTCATCTCTTACTCTGACACAATGCTTGAGACTTCGGTCTCTAAAGCTCGCGCCTTGGCCATTAGTCGGGTCAGTCGGTGGTTCGAAGACCCTCGATTCCCAGTAAGCCATTCCCTCTTTTCTAGTTTCAATTTTCTTAACTGATCATCCTATAATTTTATTAGAAAACCGGTTGCACATCTTGCGTCGCCTCTTTGAAGACTTGTATTCCGCAAGGGGTTGGTTTCCCTTGCTTTCAATGCGGGTCTTCAAAGCGAGGTGTATGCTCGCATACTAACAAGACGCCGCGCCGTTTCGCTATTGATACGGCCTTCTTCAACAAGATTACCGGGGGTAATACCGACGGTATCGTTTCTTTCTTCTGTTTTCTAGTCTTTTTACAACTTTACTGACTTTTCTTTAGTGGTTTCTTCAATGGTTGAAGACTTCGAGACGGCCGCCACCAACCAGCAGCAACTTAGTGAGGCAGCTTTCAAGGCAGAGGTTGAAACCCTCTATCGCCTTAGAAAGTTGCTTTACTATCTTGTTTCAACTCTCGGTGAGGTGGCGCCAAACGATGCGGAATACCACGACGAGGCGGCCATTCGGACCCACCGACGACTTGTTAAGATGGCCAACCATCTTTCTATTCAAGTTGGCACCCCAGTTCATCGCAACGACAACTTCAAGATGCCCGAAGAACCTCTTTTCTTGCCCGACGAGGTGGCGCCCGTTTCAGAAGCTGATTTTGAAGGGCTTCTTCAAGTTGAACCTGCCAGTGACCCGGCGCCGGTTCAACCTGAAGCTGGGCCTTCCAAACCAACTTCGATACGAGTGAAGCAGGAGTCAACCGTTAGTCTATTATTTTATTGAGTTCTTCTAACCTTCTTTATAGCCGGCCACAATTCCTATAGTCCCAGCGGAGGTTATTGACTTAGTAAGTCGAACCCCTTCACCCGTTGCAGGACCCTCGAATAGGCCGACTTGAAGTGGGATGGCGCATGTCTTATGGTACGTCTTTCCTCTTGACCTTTTTACTAAGGTTTCTAACTATCCTTCAGATTTTTCTTACATTTTTACTACACGCACGCACTCTGCCTTGTTTTCTTGAGACTGACTGTTACACAGTCATTGCATCAGTAGCTTAGTTCAACACTTAGCTATTTTCTGTATAATATATGTATCACCGCTCGGGACTCAAAGAGTCCTTCAAAATGTATACAAAGATATTATTGTCCCCTACTCAAGTGTGACTTTTGGTACAAAAGTCCGTCAGAGTCAGAGTTTAGCTGAAGTGGCGCTAGGACGACGGTTTTAATTCCAGTTGGCGCCAGCTTCATGCTGCAGCAACCCTACTGTCTTTGATAGTATGCACTTTAGGGCCGGCGCCAAAACTTGCGGAACAAGCTGGTGCCACACCGTTTTCCAATGGTTCTGACTTTAGGGCCGGCGCCAAAACTTGCGGAACAAGCTGGCGCCACACCGTTTTCCTATGGTTCTGACTTTAGGGCCGGCGCCAAAACTTGCATAACAAGCTGGCGCCATACCTTTTCTTAAGTCATGTTTCCTTCACTCGTTTGTTAAATTGGCGCCACTTTGTTTTCTAATGAAGGGCTAAGCCTTCACCTTTTCCAAATGACTCAAAGAACAATAACTTCAAGTTGGCGCCAACTCGTTTTTTTTTTCATTACAAGATATGTACCAACTTTAGGGCCGGTGCCAAGTGATACAAAATTCACTTGGCACCAACTCTTAAGCCATTGTTTTCGCGATTCATTGTTCAGTTGGCGCCATCTCACTTCATTAGATTGAATGAACGATCCTAACGAAATAGTATGGCTGGCTTCAATTCCCTTTCAAGTGCACTTCAAAGTACTAACTCATTCACTTGGCGCCGAATGATTTCTAAGGCTTTTTACTTGATCTTTCAATTCAAGCCTTTTAACTGGTTCGCGCCAACTGATTGTGGAGCTTTATTTGAAGTCCGTGAATACAAAGGCCTATTGGCGCCATTTCAATTTCTAATCTTTTTCTTGAACACCGCTTAGTATTGATAGACTTCTTTCTTGACTTCAACGCTCTCGTTATGTCGTATAGACTTTTACTTTCATTTCTTGATTCCTTTAGTCCTGCTAGTAACTGACCTGGCTTCCTTGCTTACTAGTTTTCTAAACAATCCAAGAAATTGTAGTCTCTTTTACTCCACTAACTCGAGGCTATCCCCATTCAAGTGCGGAAGCGTATCCGGGTTAACTTCCCAGCTACTAGTACTCCGTATGCGTTTCCCGCTAGTCGGGCCCATTGGTGCTAACTATTTAATGCTAGCCCTCTTGTACTCTAATAGTACCAATTTCTTGTCTTTTCATTCGGCGCCATATCAGCTATGGACGCCTCTCTTACTACTGTAGCCGACTTCGAATGTCTGCTATTCTCTCTACATCCTGATGCTAGACTGCTGGACTCAGTCAGTATCGACTACATCGAAAATACACGCCGTTGGGATCCGTCTACACTCGAGAACCCAAACTTCACTAGGGAAGACTTGGCTGGTCCCGAGCCGGCTCGTTCATTATCTGCCCAAGCGAAATATCTTCTTTCAACGGCTATGGTGTGTTCTACCATTTCCTTATCTTTTCCTAGTCTCTTACACAGTTCTTAAGGTTTCTATCTGCGCCAATTGTTATGGAGCTCATAACCCTGTGTGTAAGAGTGTATCCTGTGCCGACCCTTGCACTCTTTGCCGGGTTATGAGGCTCGAGAGTACATGCTGCTTCACCACCTACGAGCACTGGACTACAATCTTTGTAAGGATCTTAGCCCGGATGTGTGTGAGTCCTAATAGCACGGGTGCGTCCTCTTTTTCATTCTTTCACTCGGCGCCATACTAATCCTTGTCTTTATAGGGAAGAGCGTTGATTTGGCCCATCTATTATTCCTTCATAACGAACTTGTGCCTTTCTATTTCAACGACCGGTCCTTCCCTTCTTTTGGTATACTCGACAAGGTGGCGCTTACACGGGAACTCGCTCTGTATTCATTTAAAGAGAAGTATGACCTATTTTGGCACGCTCGGCATGTTGGCGCCAATTCGGTTTTTGTAGCTACCCTTGCCAAGAGCCTTATGACGTCCACTCCTTAGTCTAGTTTCTTAGCTTATCATGTATCGTTTTGTAGCCTTTTGACCTTCTACTGTTCACTGTAGACTGTATTTTTGCTTTGAATACAACGATGCTTGATTTCCTTGTGAAAGCCTTAATTTGAAAAAGTGTTTTCTCCTCAAATTGGACTGTCATTCCTATTGTTCGAACGATTACTTCAACAATACTGGCGCTACTCCATTCAACAGCTGTATTTTTATAATACTTCATCACTTCAAATGTTACTTTGATCAGATTAATCCGTTCATTTAGCCTAAGCGCTTTAGTATTTTTGTTACTCTCGTCCTTTAAGTTTCGATAGTTGGTACTATTCAGACATCCCTCCCCCCAACTTAAAGATTTCAACCGTCCTCGGTTGTTATCCGGTTGTGGTTGTATCAGATCCCGAATGGTAGTCCAACGGAAGGCTTCCGGTATAAAACACACCGCCTGTCACTTCCCAACATATATTGATGTATTGGCGCCACTCCGGTTGATTATCCGTCCATATCACCCTGGTTTCCTTCGGTAGTCTATCCGTAGGTATCCCAAGTTATTTAAGCGACGTTAGTACAGGTGGAGCAGCGGTCCTTTATAAGGCGGCGCCAACTTCAAATTTAAAATATCAAAACTTTCACTTCCCGTCTATTCTCCTATGACTTCAATTCCTGCCAACTTTGTTACTTTGCGCGAGGCTCTGTCCAAGGGCCTCGGAATCGCCAACACTCTTGTCGAGTTCGCGCCAACTGCTATTGAGAAGCGCAAGATTCAACTTGACGACCTCGGATTCCTTGCGGTAAGCAATTTATTACTCGGGTTGAACTGGCGCCTGACTATTCCTAGGCCAAGTTCCTTAGTTTCAGTGAACAGGTTATGGCTAAAGAGTCAGACGTTGTCCGGGAATCCTTTTTCAACATTCGGTCGCTCTTTCATGAACTGTATGTTAACTCTTTCTACATATCCGCCATATCTAATTACCGATGAGACCTCGTAACACGTGGGGCAATATTTGATGCGGCCCGACCTCTACGACCACGCCTCCTGACCACCGGTGTTTCAACTCCCTCTGTATCTGCTTCGCCTGGATCTCCCGCTGGAACAACCACCGCAATGGGTTGAGGTACAATTTGTGCAGCAGCATTCAAGTTGTCGGCAGCTGCGCTATCGTCATCCACATCATTATCGAAGTCGGACTGATCCGGAGTCGTTGCGTTGATGCCAAGTTCGAATTGCCTCATGGCGTCGGCGATGGAATCCTCGATACTATCGTCTACCTCGGAGGCTGAGGCACTTTCTGAGGTAATCTTGAGTCCCGCAAAAACAAATTCCTGCATTGTTTTGAAGATGTGTTTGACGTGCGGAAGATGGCTGTTAGATGTGAGCAATCTGTGATAACTGCGATAGTCTTGCTCCCATTCTGTCCCGGATATAGCGCCCTTCGAAGCCCACTCTTTGTCGGGGGACAGGACGAATCGGGTCTGATGGCTAGGGTCAAAACTGTAAGGTGAAAATACAAAACACGAGGGTGCACAACAGTTGCCGCCGCTGAAATCGATGATGCGGTCACCTCCCTCAAACTGAGGCGCACACCATTCGATTTAGGGGCAGGCTTGCTGCCTGGAACCAGACTTCCGGGGCCGAAATACATGAGTCTATGCACCTGGACAATTCGGACATTAAAGTATCTAAAGGGAACAGGTGATCATTATTACGCACCTTCTTCACAGCTGGACCCAGAAATAACTCGGTCATATTTTTATTAGGTCCTGGGAATAACACAGGGGCGTAGAGCGTCGGTTTTCTCTCGGTGGGGAACTTGAGGAGACCCGAGAGAACAGCATTATTGCTGCGATCAGCACCAGCCGTGGTCAACAAATCAAAGTCAACGTTAAGCTCCTTCAAAATAGTAGGAAGCGCCTTTCGAATGCTATTGAGGAGTGAGGAGCGAGCGTCCCCGTGCTCACGAACGAACTAAATATTATGTCAAAATATCCATCAGGTAAAAAAAAGCGTTTACGCACATCCTTGGCAAGGTTACGGTACTGATTGGCATCCAAAAGCTCATGGAACTTCTCTGGGATGTCTTGATAGAGAGCAAGAGTTAAAGATTCGATGTACAGATCGTCCGTCGCGAAAGTAGTAGCGGGATCCGCTGCGAATTCCGATGGCTTCGCAGAGAAGATGGAGATGTCGATACACAGTGCCCGGGTGAAGAGGAAACGCTTGGACCAGGCGACAACTTCACTCTTATAGCCTAGCTTGTCGTCAGTCCGGCCCCGGCGCTTTTTTGAATAAACCGCCAAGAGGTCGCTGTTTTCCTTGCGGAGCGTGCGGACTTCAGCTCGGAGATTCGTGTTTTCTTGTTGCGTAATTTTCAGCGCCTGGACCGGCTTTAATCAGAGAGCACCGAAAATTTTGAAGATTGCGAGAGAATTGGCAAACCTCAAGCAATTCACTTCGGGAAGCGCCAACGTAATCGGCAGGTCCGAGCTGGGCTGGTGGCTGGTTGTCGTCGTCATGGTCTTCCATGGGTGTTGGAGATTCAAAGTAGAGATAATTTTGGTGTGGAAGAAAAGAGAAAGAGCGAGAAAAGTGTTTTACAAATTTACATAACGCACTATGAAGGGACGCACATTCTTGGGGACTCTCAGGGTCCACTCGGGAATAACAGAAACTTGGCATTCTAATTCTGGCCACGCGTTGATAACTACAAAGGGGCCAAGTTATGTTCTGAACACTATTTAACTTTCTGGATGTAAAGGTCTGGGTCACGCCGGAGACCAGTATCTAAATCCTTGGCTCCGGGAATATCTGCAGGTGAGTATCGGATGCACTGAGATGCAAGCAGCAGAATCGCCGACTCGATCACAGCACTGATGCAATCATGCCAGATGAATGAATAAGAAAAGGGACGCACCAAGGTCAGATTCATTGCCAATTTCAAGTCCGTCCGTCTCGTAGTCGGCTTGAAGCTTGCTGAGCACCGTAGTGTCAGTGGTTTATGTAAGAAAGAACGGCAGAGGAAGGAGCTGACTAGGCAGAAAGCGAGGGCGAGGAGAGCGACACGGAGGTAAGAAACCACGACGGAGATGGTGGCGAGCGGGGTGAAGGCGACAGCAACGGGCGCGCATAGGTCAGTGAGGCGGAGAGCACGAGGATGGAGGGGTGGCCGCAGGCGCACGCACACCCCGCGCGAGCACCCGCCGCGGCGCCTGACGGGCCTGCTGCCGCTGCGCCGCCCTCGTATAGCGGCTGTGGGACCGTGATGCGCAGCGGGTGTGGGCTCCCCACACCCTTCGCGCTCTGTTGCTGCTCGCCGCCACCTTTCAGTACTCCAGCCACCGGCGCCTGCACATACACCGCGCGTGCTGGGGTCCCCACCGCCACCACGCCGATGCGCAACGCTCCGTCCATCTCGTGCTCGAGGGTCGCGGGCGACGGCTTGCGCGGGATGTACTGCTCCTTGGCCGCGGGTCCAGGGGACGGCGTCTTCGAGAACGAGTGGGGGTGCCGCTGGGGGGCGTCGGCGTACGCGGCTGGCTCCGCGCACAGGGGGATGTTCGGGTCCGGCGCGAGAAGTACGAGCGACGCGGCGGAGAAGCCGTGCGTAACCTCCTTTTTCGTCGGCGCAGGGCGTTATATGGAGTCCGCGGTTGCAGCAGGGGTGGTGGGAGGGGCGGTGTACACAGCGGCACGGCAGCGATGCGCTCGAGGAGAATTGCGGGCGCGGGCGGGTCGTGTAGGTGCGTGAGTCGGAGGAGGAACACGCCGCCTCCGCATCGGTGGGATCCTGCGCGCCGACGAGGGCGAGACGCTCAAGGATCGGGTGCGCAACTAGGAAGGCCACCGTGGACTTGGTTTGAGGCGCGAATTTGGGGGTGAGGAGGATCTCGTGTAGGGCCGGAGCGCAGAGGCGGGGTAGATAGTGAGGCTGCGCAGGGAGGCGAATCTACCGCGGATGGGAGTCAGTCAATTCACAGTACAGGAAGGAAAGAGGAAGGAAAAGCAGGGAAGAGATAAAATAAACTCACCTCCGCGTCCGCGTCCGCCCCGACCCGCCGCCCCACGCGCTCGCCCACAGCAGCCACCCCGCACACATCAGGCCCTCTACGCACGCCGCGAGGTGCAGCACTCGCAACCGTGCCTCCACGCCTCCTCCTCCATCCCCCTCCTCTTTGCACTCGCTCCCCACTCCCACTCCCACTTTACCCCTTGTCCCCATTCCCGTACTGCGCCGCAAATCTACAACCCCATACAACCGCCACCTTGCACCCTCGCACGCCGCGCAGCACACCCTTGCCGCCCCCGCATACTGCAACGCCGGGTGCTAGAGCGCGGTGAGACAGTGGCTCTCGAAGTAAGGCGGGAAATGTGCTACTGGCCGCTAATGCGAGTGGACAAACGAGCTATCCACTAACAACATCAACAACTAATAAATCACTAACAACCTATCGCTCCTCTTGTGTGAGTGCCGATGTGAGGGTAGTTCGGGGTTTGAATCAACGATTAGTTGACCCTATAGCTAGTCTGTACTGGTAGACGGCTTGCTTTGATCACTAAACGGCTAAGGTGTCTTAGCCGGGTAAGGATCTCCTGGTTTGTCTGGGTAGTTCTGGTCTTATTTCAAGACTAATGCGGTACAATGGACAGAGTAATAGTAGTTTTACGACACAAGGTCAGGTTTGGGTGTCTAATAGATGAGGTTGTGGTTATACACCAAGGTTTGGGCGGCTTTCGGCCTTAAGAGAGCTTTCGACTCAATATGATTCAACGAGACAACTGGTTCTGGCGGCTTTCGGCCTTAAAAGAGCTTTCGACTCAGTACTGATGTTCAGCTTTCGGCCTTATTCAAAGGGTTTTCGACCCAGTTCTCGATTGCTTATATTTTTAAGGTTCTTTATCCAATCCCAATTCTATTCTGGTGCTAGGTTTCTGTGGGCTAGGCCCGAGCTAATCAAATCTAGTGGAACTAACAAGGACAACCAACTCTGGTGCCTGCCTCCAAGGGATATGCGCTCCCGTTTTGCACTTCCTGCCCCTACTTATACTAAATCCAACCTGCTTACACTGCCCGGATTACACTACTATAGCTAAGCTGACTCCCCACTGCTCCTGTCGTCCGTCGGCGATACTCGTTTCTCATTGGTTGAGTATGGCGTGCTTTGATGTAGCACGAGATTTCCCATCTGCTCCGTCGGAGGGTCCATCTTGACATCGGGTGCCTTACCCGGATAAGGTCTTCTTCGTCTGTAGCTCTATGTCCCGAGCTCGAGAGGGTCTTCTTCGTCTAGCCTGCCATCGTAGCTTGAATACGGTACCCCATAGTTGTAGGTTAGCTCAACCCGTCTATCTTTAGTCTGGCTTTTAAGGTTCTGTTCTTATCCGGATAAGGATTATCGTGATGTCTGCAGTGATGCGGGTTGCCTAGACCGGTAATGCCGGTGGCTATTCTTGGACACTGTCCGTCTTGGCGTCCCAACCTTCTCTTGGTATGCCCAACTCATCATGTGATTCAAACGCGGTAGGTCTTTGTGTCAAACACAGACAATCTTGGTCTAGTCAATCTTTTATGAAGGACTTCGGTTCTTCCTGTGTGCAATAATGATAGTTTCCTTCCCATCTCCTTGGTATGAGTCCCAGCAAGCAGCCTTAGGCTTTATATAACCTAGTTTCTCTGCCATAGTGGTCTAGTTCCTTACCCGGGTAAGACATATGTTGGCCCCATTTGTGAAGGTACCGCCATAAGCCTTCCTGGTTCATTCCCTAGTGCTATTAGACTATTAGGCTTCGCGTTCGGAGCTCCCGAAAGCCTCTCGGTATGTAGCTCACATGCTTGACACCTGGAAATATGCAAAATGCGCAAATTCAGGTGTACTTGTTTACACGGCTTATCATCTCCCCTATTCTTTAATATTGACCGTCCCCGGTCAAGCCTTATTCATACACGGCGGCTTCCCCTAGGTCTTTCTGAATTTTTACAGATTTTTCTGACTATACTTAGACTGACGGCTACAAGTTTCGCCAGACAGCGCTAAGTTGACTTTGATCGCTGAGACGCGGACGCGACATGTCACGTGACCGCGGTTGTGCCTATTCCCGTCGTTACTCAATTGAGTCGGCTAATGATCGACGGTTGATCTCCCTCGGACTCATCCTCAGATAGTCATCCAGCTCCTTGAGGACCAATTCGGTTGTATTCCCCTGTGTCTAAGCTTCCTCTAGATACCCAACTTCGTCTTGATAGCTCTCTTGGGTACCTTGCCAGGCAAGGCACATTTCCGTTTTAAAGGTGCGTCCGCGGACGTAATTTATGTTATTCCAGGAATAACCAAGACTAAATTGTGCTTCTTTTCTAGCTTTTTGCGCAGCCCAGGCAAGCCAATTCAAAGGCTGCGGCTGTGCTTTGTATTGCTGGGCTAGGGCTTAGCTGGGCAAGCCAATTTGGCCGTCCGTTCTTCCCAAGTCCCTCTCTTGTCTCCTACCACCACTCTACGTTGTTTATCGACGTATAGTGGGCGCCCTCTTCGCTCTTCTCCTCTGTACGCTGTCTTACAGCGTACATTGGACTCCCTGTTCTCCTGCTGGCTCGCCCGTCTCTCCCTCCAATTTCCACGTTGACCCCTGCGTCAACTCTTTTTCTCCCTCGGGATTCGCCCTCGACGCCCAGTATGGCGTCTCCTCCTCCTGGAATGCGGTCGAAGGACAAGAGGGGGTACCCCCTTGACCCGTTCTTCCACCTTTGGCACCCGCTTTGCGAATCTCTTCTGGACCTTCTCATGGACCGCGAAGCTATGGATGATACCCGCGACGCCCAACTCAAAGGCGCCGTCACTTCTGCTATGCCTTTCTTGGTATGTTCCTTTTTCTTTTCTTGTTTCTTAACTCTGACTCGAGCTAGGGACGGCTGCGGTATCAATTTCACAACCGCGACATGCCCGAGGACCTCAAAAGACTTTTGTATCCCCTGCGTCGAATTTGCCGTCATCTCCCGGACGAGCTTAGTGCTGAGCTCAAGCTCCACCGTCCTCCACTTGTTAAAGCGTGGCCGGTAATTATCCTAAGCTCCCTTCTCATGCCTTGTTCTAACTTTCTTGGATTTCTCCTTGCAGAAATATCCTTTGGATCCCAGCTGGGCTATGCCCCCGGCCAGCGACTTTTATGTCGCTGTGACGCCGTTGAAGACGCCTTCGCCGGCGCCTCCGGTTACTCCGACTCGGTCGGGGTCCAAGACTGCGGCCAGCCTGCCCCCAAAAGCATCAACACCTGTGGCGTCGACGCCTTCCGTGATCGTTTCGAGAACTCCGGCCCCGACGTTGTTGAACATGTCGAACGTATGATCGATAACTTCAACAACAGCCTCGATATTCTTGCTGAACGCTCCCACCCGGACCATATTGCTTCGTTTGACCCTAGCCGGGCAGCGCACGAAAATAAAGATCGCGCCAGCCCTGGCCCATCTGGTGAGTTTCTCTCTTCTGCTCTTTATTTTGGCTAACTGGTACACCTATCTAGTCCAGTACGACGTTGGCGACGACGACGCTGAAGGCTCGGTCGAGGAAGAAGAGTCCATGGAATCTTAGTCGCCTTTGCCCAAATTATCGACGCGCTGGCTGCGCAAGTTCACGCGCAGGGGAGTAACATCGAAGGAAAGGTAACAAATGGTGAAGGGCACCATTTACATTCCTTTTCCTCTCGTATCCCCTTCATTCACTGGCCTTGGCGGACGCTTCTTTTACCAACGCGCTTATTACTGTACTGTTTCTTGCTTGTTTCTCTTGGTCCCATTTGTAGTCTACTGCACTGTACATTCAGATTTAACGCAGTTTCATTGACTCTGGGACCTCTTGGTGTGACTCTAAGAATTTTATTTATTTCTTTTCTGATTTGTCGAACTTTTTCAACCAAGGCCTCTTATGGATTAGTCATCAGGAGTCTGGACCAACTTTAAGCGCTGGGCGCTTAACCCTTGGTCTGGATCCCATCTGTGATGACAACTCCTCGGGATCTCAGCTTCCAAGCCTGCCGACGGATCTTTCCGTGGCCAGTTCGCCTCGCAGATTTTTAGTTAAGTCCACCGCTAACTGAAGTACACTTCTGTCCTCTCAGTAGTTACAGATGTATCCTTAGTACCTTAGCAACATACTGCACTTAATCAGTGCACCATATTATTGCTGATCGATCGCGCCATTGCCTGGGTAAGGTGATTTGAAACAACAGATGGGACTTTCACCCCTATCCGGGTAAGGTTTCTTCTCAAATGCCCTTCCTCAATGACCACGAACGGTTTACTCTGTATATGCTAGAGGATCTCCAGGTGCGTGAATTACACTCCCTTCGATTCTCTGGTTTCTGACTAGTTTTCTGTAGCCTTCGACCGCTTGCGCCCAATGTGATCTCGCCGGTGTACCATGTGAAATTTACTCTTGGGGACGAGCTTGTTGGCTCTGCAACAAACGACTCGACACCAATTGCTACCTGCTCCATCGTAGGAACTGGAGAGTATTCTATGATAGTGGTCCCGAGGTTCACCAAGCTGGTGCGTTACCCAGGTAGTACTGCCCGGGTAAGACAACTAACGTTTTTCTGTCTCTTCTAGCCGTTCCTTTCGGTCGGGACAAATACCCTCTCAGCGAGCTTCAATCCTACGTTCCGCGCGCCTCACTATCCTCCGATGCGGTTACTTCAACGTTACCCGCGCTCTGTACCGGGACGCCTTGCAACGCATTACCCAGATAGTGCAGCTCCGCCGCATCAATTTCGAATGGCATCGTGATGGCTACGGACCACAAGCCATACACTTGATCGAGAGACGCATTGCTCAGGTGGTCGCTGTCTAGATACTGTTTTAGACTTTATGCAGATCTATCTTTTTGCCTTATGGGAATTTCGGAGTTTATTATTCCCGGGGTTGCGCTGCCCATATAAGGACTTCGCGCATTCCTGATCCTTTATGTCCGATTCCCCAGCCTCGATGGCTACCGCTTTGACCTCCGCACCGTATTTCAATGAAATCATCGCAATGTTCCACCGCTACCGGGTTGGTCTAGTCCATTCTATTCTAGTTTCTTGTCTCTGACCTTACCTGGGTAAGGCCACTACTCCTTGTGCTGCCTGTCTAGCGTGCGGTCATGGCTGTACCTTCGAGCACTGGTCGGTTTCCTGCAAGGAATGCGACTTCACCCTTCGCTCGGACTGCACCTTCACCAAATTCGACAAATGGACGAAGTTCATGTTCACCTATGACCAAGGCGTTCGCGCCCAGAATCGTACGTTTACTAGTTCTAGCGTCTCTTTCTATTATCTGACCTTGCCCGGGTAGTGCTTTCTCCTAATTGGGGGGCTGCTGTCGAACTCAGCGACCGTCAGCGCACGTATCCGTTCGTGGAGAGCTTCTTCCAGGCTATGAACCTCATCGGATTTTACAAGACCGACTCCGCCCTTCGCCACATCGCTCTTGATATTCCCCAGACTCATGCTCAGCGCTTGCTGAACGTTATCCGGTCAATCGCTATCCCCAGCCGTGTGGCGGATATCTTGTCTGACCGCGTTCTAGCCGGTCTTGACCTTATTGCAGTAGCTGATACAGCCCCTGTTCCTAGTACTAGCTCTTGATAGTTCGAGTTTGTTTCGAATTTACCTTAGCCGGGCAGTGTACCATAGCCTAGCTACTTCCTGTTTTTGGTCGTAATCAATTCACGATAATTCGGGAACCCTTGGGAGTGTATTGGCTTCATCTAATCAACGGTACAAGCCTAGGCAACGTCCCATGTTACGTTCCTGCCTTGCCCGGATAAGACAATTGCACCATTTATCATGCTCGAGTCTCCTCCGTCGGAACAACCATCTCGTCCTAGGGGCATCATCTGAATGTGGCTTCTTATCAACGTTTTGATGTGCTGATCTGCCTTATTCGGAAGAATCTAGGATCGTCTCTTTTTCCTTGGCCGTCTTGTGCTTGCCCGGGTAAGGTTTTTCATGTGGATAGCATGCGTTGCCTACTGGACAGCCCGTCGGCGCTGTTTCTATTGGACGATAGAACTCGGATGAACGGATCCTGGCGGAGATAGGCTGAATAATTGAATAAACTCGACCCATCTCCCCCATTTTTAAATCTCAACTGTCCTCAGTTGATTTCTAATAGACCATCTAATGCTTAGTTCGCTCTCCTTAAAGTCTTACACGACTTCTCGTCCGGATTTGCTTCCTTTCGCTCTCCAATTTCCCGCACTATTCATGTCGACCGTTACCGATGCTACCGCTTGCCCACCTGGAGTCCCGGAGGACACCTGGAGCGCAGCAATGGATGCCTCGGCCGCCATTAGCAAGGTCCGCATGGCTAGTACCGCCGAAACGTTGAAGTTCATCGCGTTTCGTATCGGGAACGTTGTATGTTCAACCTTTTGCACTACCCGGGCAGTGCTACCTGGCTAACATTCCTTTCTATTTTTCTAGTGTCAACTTCGAGAGTACACGAAGGCCCTGGTTCACAACGCGCATCTCCGTAGCATCATGTTCAACTGTCGACACAAATACTCCCAGTTGAATCCTAAAGGCGAGTGGCACCCGCAGCTCAAAGAGCTGGCCGAATTTTTGGCTGAGCTCAACGAGTTGCGGGACGCTTCTGTTAAGTCCAAGACGGCCAAGGCGGCTTTTGATCGTCAGGAGAAAGACCTGGCGATGGCCGAGGCCAAGGAGGCTGCTGTCCTCGCGGAGGTGGCAGCCAAGAGTGCGAAGGTTCGCAAGCCTCGCGCCAAGGTACATTCCTTTCTATTCGCCTTTATTCTTAACTAACTTCCGTCTACTTTGTCTCAGAAGGCTAAGATCGCTTCCTCGTCAGCTACGGTCCGAGCGGACACAGATGGCGAGTCGGACGCCGAGCGCCCAGACGATCCCATGGACGGAGTCACTAACTTGGTGTGTAGACCTTGCTGAAGTCCACGCTTTCGCTCGTACGGTCGTTGACAAACTTATCAAGACTGCGCAAGCCCACCCCGTTATCGACGTTGACGACGATGTTCTGTTCGATGCTGGAGCCCCGATTGGGATGGTGGACGTCTCAAAGCTTCCACCAGGCATCAAGTTGCCCAAGACAGGCGGTGAAGCTGTGGTACGTTCCTTGCCCGGGTAAGACTTATCCAGCTAACACTTTATTTCTAGGCCACGGTGCGTGGTAAAACCATCCGCTTCCCCTACGTTATTACTCGGGGGCTCGACATTTCTCACCCTTCGTATCGCAAGGCCATGCACTTCATCTCCAAGAGTAACCCTGAAGAGGTTCTTCAGGTAGATAAGTTCATCACCACCTCGACCGTGTCTCGCAAGCGCAAGCGCGGTGCGAAGCGTCTTGAAGCCGACGAAGCTTACTTTTCTTCGCAGGGTAACTACCGACTGCCTATTGCTTCGTCCACGGGTCTCACTACACCGCTAGCGAACGAGTCGCGTACCACATCGGAGCTCTTGACCGACGCTGGCCGCGCTTCTCGCACCGAAGGTCGCGTCAATAATCACGCCCTTCTGCGTCAAGAGGTCGACACTCGGGACCAACTGCACATCACCTCGCACCAGCTGGCGTATCACCTACGCTTGTTCGAGTTCAACAAGGCTGAACACGACCATCTTCTCAAGGAGATTGGAGAGCGCCAGCTCACCACTATCCAGGAGGCTCATGTCTAGTCTGGGTAAGGGTTTATTTCTCCCCTACTTCTTCGGAATCTGACTCGCGCCTTGTCCGGATAAGACAGCGTCCGCCATTTCACGAACACCACTTCCGCGCACGACCGTTAGCCACGCCCATTAGTAGTAATCCGTTGTTTACTCCGATCCAACTCGTATTACATTCATTCAATACACGCTCTTTGCTCTCAAGAACTTGCGCTTGATTAAATGAGTCTTGCCTGGGTAACACATTTTATGTAAAAACCTTGTATCCCTCGTGTTGCACAAAGGATATAATGATTTTTCAACCTTTATGAGCTGAATATAACGGATGATTAGTAAGCTATCAATCGACGATTCATAGCTTACTTAATCTTCAGACTCGACTTTCTCGCATGCCATAGAGGTAGTTGAACAACTGAGGGGAATGATTATAAGAGTCTCCAGTAATGAAGAGCTTCTTAGAAGACTGTTTGAACAGTTTCAGTCTATTCCCCCCGATCAGCAGCACTTGTGTTTGATTAATTGAGTCTTGCCCGGGCAACGCGTTTAGAGCGTCTCGGGTTCTCCTCATCATACACTTCATCCTCTAGGTCTGGTTCTTGATCCTCTTCATCATCTTCGATGTATGGTGGCGGACCGAACTTCGTGACAAGCTGATTTCCCAATTTGGTAATCGCTACTGCCGACCCAGTTTTCAAAAGAAAGTGATGAAAATACTGTAGATAGTAGCAGAACAACCCAATCTAACGATCTGCCGGGACAGAAGTTTCAAAAAGTCGATTTCTGTTTTTGCGACTCGGATTCTGCCGTTATGATTTCGGATCACCCGGGCCGGTGGCTGTGCAGCGCCATCAACGCGCCGATTTTCGTCGACGACCATGCCCCGCCCACGTAAAACAGGAACTCATGCTCAGCGTGGTCCCAACGGAGCCTTTACCTCTACTCAAACACCCTCTGAAGGTGCTGTATATCTCAGTGATGACGACGGCCCGGATGACGACCCCCTGGGATGGGAATCTGCCAGTGACGATGGCTCGGATGAGTCGGAGCCCGAGGAATATTGGGCACAGCTCCCGAAGCCAATGACATGGGAAGAGAGGATGGAGAAGCGGGCTATTCAGAAGGAGGAAGCGGAGAAGAAGCGGCGGATCACAGAGATGCGGGGTGCTGAGCACAGATTGGCAGGACCTATGCCTAAGCAGAAAGGTGCGCCGCACGTTATTAATATCCTTACCGTGTTAACATTTTTTTAAAAAGGCAAACAGAACGGGCCGTATTCAATTGGGGGCATGTCAGTGCGCACCGCGTCTGGGAAGCGAAAGACTCTCAAAGATGACTACGAAAGCGGGCGGCTTGCTATCTCGGAAGTCGAATTTAAACGCCAAATGGGCTATCTTCAACCCCGAAAACCTGAGCCCGGAAAACAACTCACACTTGGCGACATGTTTAAAAAGCGACCACGCGCTGTATCAGTCTCTGCGGATGAAACGGAAATCTCTTCGGGCCATGTCTCCACCAAACGCTTGAAAGGGGACAGTGCTTCATCCTCGGCTGCTACGGTTGAACTCCGTGAAGAGGAGGAGGAGTCTAGTTCTAGCAGCGAATCAGAAACTGGAAAATCTGATCTCGACAACGACGAGGAACAGCACCCCGAGCTCCTTGAGCAAGAAGCTCGCTCGAAAGAGGGTGATGTTATTGTAGACTCGATTATCGTCGCCGACGAGATTGCCGAGTGGGTTGAAACCGTTCTCGAGGATGCGGCTCCACTTGATCCCTCGGAGCTGGCCTCTCTCGCTGCTGACGGTCTCAAGAAAGCTCGGAAATCAAAAGACTATCGCAGCACAATCTTGTTTGCCGCGCTGACAGATTTTTATCGCTGGATGCCCCGAATGGGTCGATTGGCCGCGGCTTTGCGTGTTGCTAAAAATCACGGTCGCGGTCCGGCGTTCCAGCGCGTGCTTTGTGCACAAGCTCGTTTTTTCGAGGCCAATGGGGCTCTGAAACCGAGCCATCAGGGACGGCGGCAGAAGCAGAACGGGATTCTTGATGATGAAGGGTTTTATATGGGTCTACAGCGATGGCTTCGCACGCTCGCAGCTGGCACAGTGAGTGAAAAATCGCAAATATAAACATAATTAACACGACCATTGTCAGATAAACCCAAAGTTACTCCAGCAGCATGTTAATGAAACCCTCCTCCCAGCCCTTTCGTTCAAAAAGAAGACAATATCTGTTCGGCAATGCCAGCGATGGCTCTGGAAGCTCGGTTACCGTCGCAAAACACACCAGAAGGGTGTTTATTGGGATGGGCATGAGCGGAAGGATGTGAAGAAGCGCCGTAAAGAATATCTTGCCGAACTCGAGGCCGCCGACCCGTTCCGACCTCGATATGCTGAGCCCGACATGTCCGAAGTTCGTCGTGAAGCTGAAGACGATGAACTGGAACACATCTTCATCGTCCACGATGACCATTCGAATGATTACCAAAATAACCACTACTGGCTTCAAGCCGACGAGCAGGTTTTAAAGAAGAAAGGTCGTGGACGTTTGATCATGATTTCCGCATTTCTGTGCGAGCGCTACGGTCTCCTCGATTTTACCGAAGAGATGGTGGCGGAAAACGAAGCACTTATCGCTGAACTTCGCCTCGCGTTCACAAAATCAACAACTGTAATTTATCCGGACAACAAACCCGGCGGCGATGCTTTCTGGAACATGGAACAGATGATTGCACAGGTGAGTTGATTAATTCTATCGCCATCCGACTCACCATCATATGTTGCACAGTTGGCCAAGGCTATTTTGATCGCACGCCGGATGTTTCCCAACGCTATCATCCACTGGGTCTTCGACAACTCGTCAGCGCACGGCAGCCTTGCGAAGAATGCCTTAACGGTCACAAAAATGAATGTCAATCCCGGCGGCAAGGTCCCCGAGATGCGGGAGACGGTGATTCCCTTAGATAACCCGCACGGCCACGGTGGGAAACCCCAGAAAATGGTCTTCGACAATCCCCTGCCCGACAATCACCCACACAAAAAATTTGAAGGGCAGCCAAAGGGTATGAAAGTGATTCTGGCCGAACGTGGTTACACAACAAACACAAATGGTAAGCCACTGATCGGGGATTGCAAAGCATGCAAGGCCTCGAAGGCACGTAAACCGCATCTGGACGGCGCTTCTCCCGACGAGGAGGCAGAGATGTATGGTGAAGACGGCAACGACAGCGAGGAGGAAGAAGAGCGGCCGGTGGACTGCTGCATGCGTTGCTTGCTCTCACACCAATCGGATTTTGCGGGCGAGAAATCCCAACTGGAACTGGTTTGTTCCATTATCTACTGTACTACAGTCACTAACATGATATTCACAGCTGATTGAAGCCGCGCCGGGAATGGTCTGCCATTTCCTTCCAAAATTCCACCCGGAGATGAACCCGATCGAATATTTTTGGGCCTGGATCAAACGCTATTTCCGCGAGCGGTCAAATGGCCAGTGGAAAAAAGCTCAGGAGCTTGTCACAGAGGCTCTGGCTGCCTGCCCTCTCCCCACTATTCGAAGGTTTTTCCGTCGCGCTGATCGATATGCCAGCGTTTACCGCCACGGCGTGACGGGACCGGTTGCCGAATTCGCGGTTAAACAGTATCGTTCTCACCGGGGAGTCAAAAAGACGAAGATTGAGGTGGCTGAGGCAATGTGGAAGTCGAAATTAAGAAGCCGACTCTAGTATATACAATTTTTTTGGTGCTCAGAGCCTCGAGTTAGGTACACACAATTTTTTTTTGCATGCCAAAAATCTGCCATTTGTAACCCTAAGTTAGGAGTGACCCCGATTTTTCTGAAATGAAAATTTTATCGATAAACTACCCCATGTTCCTTCCAAATCTCAAATCTTGAGGGAATCCGACCAAAAATGCGGTTTGACATGAAGTTTTGACCGCAACCATATTCGTCAGATAATTCGTCCGGATCTATGTCATTCCAATCTGGCCTTAGCTTTACTCTGTGGAACTGCATGTCCTTGCCCAAATACTCGTCTTTCTCGTCCTCAGCGGCAGCTAAGTCCTCAAGAGTTTCTTGCGACAGGTCAATCAGTTCTAGTATTCTGTCTGATAAGTCGATCTTTTTCCTAGCCAGGTAAGGTATAACTCTGAACTGCGCGATCTTTCCGTGTAACATTGCACCGTTAAGTTCACAACAGAGGTAAGAGCCACCCTTAGTTCTTCTGACTACCACCATAGGACCATTATATCTGATCGCCATCTTGGTGTTCAACGACTTCTCCACTGTTGTATTCCTTACTAGCACCATATCACCGGGCTCGAACTTCAAGTCCTTAATGGTATGTTCGTGAACACGTTCATATTTTCTAACAGCTGCAAGCTTCTCAGCATCTACACGTTCTCTCATCTCATCTACGTGTTGAACATGCTTGGCTAGCGCTCTGGCACGCAATCCAACTAGTTCAGTAGTTGATATAATCTCTCCGGGATAGTCTACTAACCAAGTAGCTTCCTCGATATCCAAGGGAATCACTGGATGGGCACCGCACACTGCAAAGTAGGGTGTACAACCTAGACCTCTCCTTGTAGTAATTCTGTCCGCCCACAATACGTGTGGTAAGAACCAGAACCACTTACGAGTATCGCCTCCTGTAGCTTTATACAATGCTTGACGAAGGTGGAAGTGCGCGCTTTCAGCTGGACCATTGGCCTGTGAATTGTACGCCGAAATCCTTATCCCGCGTATACCATACTTCGAAGCTAACCATTTCATGGCAGCAATGAACTGTGGTGCATTGTCTGTTACTATCTCTGCTGGACACCCCCAACGGCAAATGATGTCTTCTAATAAGAATTTTCCTATAGCTTCACCATTATCTGCCCGTAAAGGTCTTGCCTCGGGATACCGAGTTAACGAATCCCTTGCCTGGATAACGAATTTGAAGCCATTGGAGGGTACTCCCATGATCATCACATCCGAATGAATCTTCTGGAAGACACTAGGTGTCATTGTAGGCTTTGGCGGAATTCTTAATAGAGTTTTCTGCCTTACCTGACATAGATGGCACGATTTAACATACCAGTCTACATCCTTGCTATAATCTGGCCACCAGAATCTTACTTCAATCATTGACTTTGTTGAATAAGCTCCTCTATGCCCCAGACTATCGTGCGCTGCACGCATCATATACATTCTGTACTCTTTTGCGACGACCAACTTGTGAGCACCGCCCTCATCACGACGATACAATCTGTCGGTCTTCTCATCCACGAAGAATAATGAGGCATAGCGTACAAAAGTAGCGTACTGCTGGTCTGTATAGCCCTCAGGCCTATGATCTGGTTGTTTAAGCCATTCTTTAATAAGTACAAATCGGTCGTCTAGCTTTTTAGCGCTATCCGTCCTATGAACTTCAGGGTAATCCTCCCTATGTTCTGGATCTAACTTGTATTTCTCTTCTGGCAACAACAATTCTTCTGGCTGAACATGCGACATTAAATATTGAGGCACTTCTAACCCTTCTGCAAGATAAGATCGCTCTACAAACTCTGTGGTCCTTGCCTCGCTAAGGTATGCAGTTAAGCATTCCTCCTGGAAGTCCCCTTCAAAGTCTGCTTTCTCTACAGCTTGTTGAGTGTAACCACCACGAGTATCAATCTCGTGTTTGAACTCTTCAAATTCTAGTGGTTGCCTCCCTTCTGTGTCCCAGCCGGGATGATCCTCAGGCGGAGGATTTTCATCGTAACCGTCCTCGATATTCTCGACCTCTTCGTCGCCTTCAACTGGTCGCCTTCTTGACAATCCATCAGGAGGGAAAGTCTTTCCAGCCACATGCTTCAATTGAAAGTGGAACATCAGAATTTGTTCAATCCAGCGGTTGATTGTAGCGTTTGGACCCATGCCCGGGTTAGCCAACATCCCTTTGATGTATAACGCATCTGTCTCAACTACTAGTCTTCTGGCTCCCAATAGCCAGTATTTCATTCTGTCTAACGCCCTTAGCAGGCCATACAGTTCCCTCTTAGGTTGAGAGAACCGTGATTCACGGTCATTCAACGGGATGGCTAGGAATTTTGCAAAGTATTTCTTAGTCGGGTCAATTGGATCCAACTGATAAACTTCTAGTCCAACCGACTGCCAAGATGTATCTACAGCAAGTACTATGTCTGAATCCCACTCGTAATTAAGTGGTTTAAGGGCACGGCATAATGCAACTTCAGCCTTAATGGCATCCATGGACTTCTGCTGTTTTTCTTCCCAAATAAATTCAACATCTCCTCGCAGTAGCCTAGCTATTGGTCTAGCAATAATCCCATAGTTCTTGATGAACATTCTTACTTGTCCAACCACTCCTAGGAATTGTCTGACTTCAGAAACGGTCTCAAGCGCTGGCCATCTAGTGATTACACCAATCCTATCTTCTGATGGACGTCTCCCTTCAAAGGAACATATATCACTGTAAGACTCGAAACGGGTTACTTTCCTCCGGTTTTTGACCCAGTAAACAGATGAAGATGACCCAGGCAACGGAGAAAAGTCACCCAGATCCGGCTGAGTACGGGTTAAAAAACACCCGTTGCGACGGGTTGCATCCGGGTGAATTTCGCTAGTTATATTTTGCTTTTCACCCGGCACCCGGGTTACGCTTTGCACGGGATTTCTACCGGGTTATTCTGATAACCTGATGAGTGGGTTAGCTTCGGGTTATTTCACCCCAGACAAATGGTCATTCTTGCTGTTGTGTCACCCAATAAAAGGAACCAATAAATCAGGTATATTTGCAGTATATAATGGATACAGAGTGAGAGATATCCACAAATGAAGCATTCGAGGAAGAGCTACACTAGATTGGAGTGAGAGAGACATGTACGCACTCGGACAGAGATGGATGAGCATGCTGACATGACATCCACACTTGCAACGTACTGTTTGCTCAAAGTGGGCATCGCCGCTGATGAGTGAGGTTAGTACGCAGTTTGATGGAAGGGGAGTATACACGTACCCGCTTCCCGGTGTATCGCTTGAGGTGAGATCTAAAGAATGTAGGGGGGGATTAGTATCAAGTGCAAGCCAAGCCAGTCCCAGTCATCCAAGCCGTGCAGTTGCGCAGCACGCCCAGTCTAGCATCAGTGCCAAGAGAGTCACGACAGAGGAGCCGTGGGCCTAGTCAGGTACAACAGGCAAAGAACCCCAGAAGCTGAGCTACAGACTTGAGAGACAAGATACCACAGAGATCCAGGCTAGCTGAGGACGGCGCAGTGTCGACGTTGCAGGGGCTGCAGCTGGTGATGGTGGTAGGAGACAGAGAGGCGACGAACATCCATCAGCATCATTCGACGCCGATTGGTGCATCAACAACCACGTGCACCGATATGACTCAGAGTCGGACTTGTAGATTTCAAGTCTTTAACGCGCTCAATCGGTACGTACCCAACCTAACCACCATGTAAATGAGGAGTATATATGTTATCAGGATGTTACTGCCTTCAATAAAGGGATTTTTTCTGTAAAGCACCGAAAAAGAAATCACCGATAAAGCGGGGTACTTTCACCCGATTCTCTGGGTTACAATAACGCGGTCACCGGGTTATATAGGTGGTCATATGTAAACGGTTGAAAAGTGTCCATTCAACGGGTTAAAAGATATCACCCGTTCAAAGCGGTGGAATATCACCCGAATCAGGCTCACCAGGTTTTCACCCATTAAACGGGTGAATGGGGAAGTTGATCCAGAGAACGGGTGATAAGAACCCGGTCTGGGTCTTACAGTGTATGTCCTACCACTGGGAAACTTTCCATACACAAGAGGGCTTTCTTGCCGGAGAAGGTACCTCCGCAATATTTGAGCCTTTGCACTACCCGGTTAACGTTCTGGAAGTGTTCCCATACAAACCGTCTAATGCCTGAGTTCTCTGCAATAGTCTCGTACTTCCCTTTCTTGTTCTGATAACGAGTGCCTGGCCCTCGTATAGGAACATCATCAATGTAGGGTATAGTAATGTGCGGGATTTCATCACGAAGGATATATGTAACATCATCGTGGAATATAGGAACCGAGTTGGTCCATCCCTGTGGAAGCTTTACTAGTCTAAGAGCACCGAATGGTGTCTGAAATGTAGTATAGTCCCGACTATTTTCTGCAATGTCCCTGTGGTCGTAGCCCGAATAAAGATCCAGTACTGCACCACAGGCTCGTCCAGCGAAATGATTTGCTAGCTCTTCAGTGGCTGGTGGTACTCCAGAGTGAGCAATTGTTACCGCATTAAGGGGTTCCAATGCATGCACTAGTCGAATACTCTTGCCATCTTTCTTGACTACCCCGAAGAACTTGGTCCGGTATGAGGCGTTCGAGGGCTCATAGACTCCAGCTCCAATCTTCTCCTTGATAAGTTTACAAACCATATCTAATTGACCACGCGGGATAGGTATACTTCTTTCAACCCAAACTTTGTGTTCAATAACTGGGAATTCTATCGGCGGGAAGAAGTCATGTCTGAAGCTACCCCTTTCAGAGTCGTCCCAAGCAAAGGCTTCTTCCTGCTTCATCATAAACTCGTGCATGAGTTTACGCTCTTCTGACCATAGAAAGTCTCCTTCATGAATCTTATCTATGATTTCTTTCCTATCCGGCGTGTACTTCCCGGTTGGAGCATAGTCTGCCGGGTTAGTTGATAACTCTGGCATATTCTCCAATGGATCACCCTTAATTTCTCTACGAATTCTGTATTTCTCTGGGAGGTCTGTGAACACAGGTCTAATCTTCAAAGCTACTGGTTTATATTTCTTGCCAGCGAAGACTTGCTTAACCGTGTAAGACTCTAATTTTCTCAGAGCACGCTTCTTTATCTGAAGGGCCTTTCGACGCTTCTGTGATTCAGATGCTTCAGTTCGTCTCTCCTTGGCTGCCTCACGCTTTTGGTAAGGTTTAGACCAAAGTTTCTTTACCCGGGGAACGATATACTCAGGTACTTGAGCGCAAAAGCACTCAGCCTCGGTATGTTCCGCGTGTTTCCCACGGTTCAAATTGCTCCTTGTGCCATTCAAGTGATCTGGGACCGCTTCATCCCATGTGAACACTTGATAGGACTTGTCTTTCTTGTTCTTTGGCTTAACCGGCTTAAGAAACTCGTTAAAGAGTGCCATAGCCTGCTTGTCCTGCTTGAGGCTCTTAGCATCAGCAGAGGCGGCTATATACCCTGCCCGTACCTCATCTGCTGTAAACCTCCCTCCACTCCGTGGCTGCAAATAGCCTTGGATTTCTAACTCATTCTTCTCATTGAACCCAAACTGCAACGCCAATTCTCCATCTTGGGCCTCTGCCATCAATTCCTCGAAGATCGTTGAAAACCCGGCTCCTCATCCTCACTATCTGACGAATCGTCGCTATCTGACTCCTCAGATTCATCCTTGACTTCCTCTACAGTCGCTCTACGGCTCTTGAACTCTGCCTGGGTAGTGGGTCCTGGGTGAACAGGAGCCTTGACACTCTGTGACACTGGTTCCGGCCTAGTAGCAGCAGAATAGGTCCCTCTAGGATGTGTAGGCACTGTACAGCGCCTGCCCGTGTTAGGGTCTTTCAGCGTTGAAACGCTGCACTTGCTCATGGGCGTGGAATGAAGACTTGCTAAGAATGATGCTCGAAAACACCAAACTAAACAACCCAACTCACACACACACACACTACACAAGTGCGTCACACAGTTTTCGAGTTCGGGTCACCCTGAAGTATACAGGTAAGATTGGACCGCTCTCTCTCTCTTGGTGATTTGGAGACAAGCCAGATTCGATGAGGTCGAACTTCTTGACAAGGGGGACTAGGTGGGAGGCAACCACTGCAGTCCTCCGAGCTCGCTTCAAGGAACATTCCACTTCGAAATACTCCGAAGCAAACAAGGGGTTTCAAGAAGGATATTGAGTCCTAGGACTGGAACTTCAGACCTTCGGACTCCTGCCTGAGACCAAAACAGATTGGGAAACAGGACTTCAACAGGTGAGCACTCGGGCTCTCTCCAGGGCACTGCAACTGGACTTCTCGGGAACAGTATCAACAGCGGACCTGCCGCAACAACCAGCAGGTGCCTTTTTCACACACAAGGGAAACTGTCACCGGACACTCGGGAACGATGCTAACAGCTTGACCTGAGGTAACAACCAACAGGGACCTTTTAAACACTGACTTACAACTTCGACTCAGAAGTGGAACTTCACACTAATAGCCAACAATTGCAACTGAATTATGAACTAACACACTAGGACAGTATTTAAACAGTCTTTTTGTGTGGAGCCCAGACAGCACCTAGGCCTTCCAGAGACTTCGACCTTTTCAGGCCTAGGCCTCCATGGGGCCCCAGGGTCAGTGCTGAACTACACAATTTACAGGCCTTTTATACTAAACAGAGAAAACATAATAGTAATAGTACATGAGTAATTGAGTGGGGATTTCGGAGTATCTAGTGGGTCTGCCATCCTGATTCATCACCCTAGGCCGAGATTAGTCATCTAGAATGACTGGCTCTGGCCTATCTTTAGTCCTAGGACTGGTGCCAACTTCCTCTTTGGTCGCTCTGCTGACTTATTCAGCAAGTATTGAATATACCCCACACCCTATTGGATGCTACAGAATCACATGTGTCTCTCAGAACGCGAATCATCTCGGCTTGGGGGTCCTAGGACTGCCTCGGCATGTCCTAGGATGACTGATTGACACCTTGTCATGCCTTTGGGACATGTAACCCTCGGCATCAAGGTCTAGATCATCTTCCGTGATGCTCCGAGACCAGGATCAATCCTCCCATCAACTGGATCAAGGTCCTCAGAAGGTCCGAGATCTCTTTGGTGAGTCCTAGGACTCAACTCCCTGACTCCTAGGAGTCAAATGCTCTGTCCGATTGAACCAATTCCAGTCCTAGGACTCAATTCTGAGTCCTAGGAGTGCCATTCTCTTGTCCGATTGAGCCATTGCCAGTCCTAGGACTCAATTCTGAGTCCTAGGAGTGCAATCCTCCGTCCAATTGGGCTGATACAAGTCCTAGGACTGCTCATGTGTGGTTCTCAAGCAAGAATACAATGTGTTGGCCGTCCGGGCTTTAGTGTTTATCTCCTTGGTACTGTATCTAGTCTTTAGAAGTCCAAGGACCCAATGGATTGTTATACCGATCCTCAATGGTAGAAGAACCAAGCCATAACACATCCTAGGACCAAGTCCATCTTAATACATCATTGATACTCAGTCAGCAGCTCGGAGCTCACTCTGACTCTAATTGTATATCACCGGATAGAGGCACTAGTAAGCGTACTAGAAGTGCTGTTTTGCAAGATTTCACGGCTGCGCAAATTCCAGTCGTATCAGCGTTATTACTTGTCCACCGTTAGCTGAGTTATTAACTTGGCTTTCAGTAAGGATATCAAAGGGTCTTCCCAAGAGTATCTTATACGCCGGCTGATCAATTATATGAACTTGAAGATAAGCTGCTATTTCGCCAACTACGAACGGTACGTTCCTGGCTAAGCCCGCTGACTTCTTCAATTGACCATTTGCGCTCTGCATATAGATTTGAATGTCTGGGTCCCAAGTAATATTTAAACGCTCAGCCTCAGAGAGTGCCATAGACACAATCTGAGAACCGCTATCAATCACTGCTTCAATACGATGTTTTCCATCTACCAAGGGGAATATAACCCTTAGCGAGGCAGAGTCATTGGCCACAAATACTTGTCGAGGGGATTCATCATCCTTCAAGAAGCCAAGTATTGTAAGTAAGGATCTGGGACAACCATGTACCCAGCCTTAACTCTAGGATCCAACGCTGTGTCTTCCTCTGTGGAAATATATAGCGAGTCTACCTTGGGTAAGTCCTCGATATGTATTGCATCATAGTCTAGTTGGCAGCTTATATCGTCTTCCAAGTAAGGATAATCCGACTCTTGCAAGAGAGCATTAATCGGTTTAAACTTCAACGGACTACGAACTTTTGTGAGCATTTTTCTCATGCCCAACGCTAGGTGAGGAGAGACTTTCACTAGTCGGCCTAACGGTAATGTGATTGGGGTCTTCATTACAGTCTCGAGTAGAGTCTCCCCTTCTTCAAATTCATCCATCGGCGCCTTGAGTCTATAAACCTTTTCTTTACTAGCCACTGGAATATTTTCTTTGGCCTTCAAGAATTTTGGAACGCTTGCCCGGGTAAGGGCTGGAACGTCCCTATAAGGTAGTTCAGGCTCTTTCTCTGGTTCTATACGAACTTGTAGTGGAATTTCGGGTTCCTTAACTGTTTCCTGTATTTCTATAGGGTCCAGTACTGGTTCCTTGAACGACACTGTTCGTTTCTCTGGCCTTTTTGTCATAACAATTTCTATCCCGGGTAGCTTCGAAACAGCAACCGGCTTGGTTCTCCAATTTTTACTCCTTTCAGCTTCACTTAGGTCCTCCGGCGGGTCAGCTGAGCGAGACTTAGACTTTTTCTTAGCCTCTCCATCCTTCCTCGAACTCTCTAGTTTGGGGACGGGGTTTGCCCTTCCTTCGCGGACTGTCTGGTCTGTGCAAATTGCGCTTGGTTTGTAGGTAAGCTGCTGGAACCCCGAACAGCATCTACTATCTGCGCCATTTGTGCAAACTGGCTAAGGTCAATCATCCCCGGCGTAGGTGCAACCTGAGTTTGAGGTGCTGCCTGCGGTGTAACAGGGAAGTTCAACGGCTGCTGAGTCTGAAAAACCTGTGGAGCTGGAGCATAAGCTTGAACAGTCCCTGGGTTGTACATTGCCATTGCCTGGTTAGGCGCTACCTGGGTAGGCATTGCCTGGTTAAAGACTTGTGGCTGGTACTGGTTCTGTTGAAAGGAAGCAACCGGGAGGTACGTTTCCATTCTAGCCTTGTTCTCTCCAATAATTTTCTGCACTTGGAAGCAACGAATTTCATCGTCGCGACTATCATATACAGAATTCAGATTGTCTACCAGGTCTTGCTGGAATTGCGTGATCTGGTCGACCCTTGGGTGCGAATATTGTTGCATAAATGCAACTGGTGCCCCAGGAACAACTTTATTACCATAGTAGTCATCAACCCTTTGTTTCTGACTCTTGGTCTCTGGCCATCTAGGAAAGGCTGAGCCGTCTCCTAATTTCATACGACCATTTTCTATAAGAATTTTGGCTGCATCAATGTGTTCCCTCTTGTACGGGCAATCCCTGACCATATGTCCACCAAGGTAACAATAAAAACAATCCCTATTGGGTTGCCTAAATGTTCTATCCTCGCCGTCGCGGTTTGACGCTTGCCCGGCTAAGACAATATCTTTGTGGGGAGGAGCATCTCTGCCCTTCCAATTACTCTGGCCCATATATTGCTCCATAGTTTGCTTGAAATCAGCCCTACTCCTTTTAGACTCTTCAGCTAGTTCTGCCCTCATTTCTTTCTTGTGCAGTACTAGAGTGTCCTTGATCTGAGCGAATCCTGCCTCAACTTGGTCTCTAACTTCATCCTTAATCCTCATTTCAGTTTTTGCCCAGTCTGCTGCCTGAGTAGGCGCTCCAGACGTTGGCAGGGCAGCCGAAGACAAACTCATACCCGCAGTAGTGGGTCTAACATTTATCTTTGAAAGCCTTTCAACTAAGATGAATAGCTCGTCGAGTTCTATAGTCCTTTCGGGCCTATCAACTTGAGCGGGTTGTGGATTTGGAACATTAGTCAACCCAGCTATCTGGTCGTACATTACTCGAGAAATCATATGTCCGATTTCTAGAGCAAACGACGGTTCAAAGCATGTTAAATACTTGTCTACCAGTGCTGTGTTTGTAACCAAGCTAGGTGGGTTTCTAAGCTTTGCTGCTTCCAGCTTGAACTGGATGTTCAAGCGCTTTATCAGACCTTGGTCTGACTTCTTTATCCCAACGTGTTCGTTGCAGATTTCTTGAAGACGGGTGATTGAACCAACCCTGAAAGCTTTGATATCGGGAAACAACTCCTCTATCTCGGCCACCCATTTATCAAATGTGCCTGGGGGGTTATAATTGGACAAACTCAACCATTCTTCTTGTACGGATAAGGATGCAAATCTAAGAACTACGTCCTTCTTCGCTTCTTCATCCGTTACATTGGCTTCTTTCACTATCATCTTGCAATGCTTGAGATATTTCATCAAGCTTGCGGCGGTTCTGCCATCGAATGATGGGCTATTTCTGGTGTCCCAAGGGACAGGAACTTTCATTGTAGTAGTAGACATTGGTACGCTTATCCGGGTAACGGTTGTTTGAACTACAACGGTTGCTGTTTCTGAACTAGGCGCTATAGGAGTTAAAGGACTTCCTGGAGGACTAGGTTCTGGTTCGAGAGTTTCAATTCGAGACGTGCTGGGTTGGCTAGTAGCTAGTTCGCCCTCACTTTGTAAAGTCTCGGATCGTAATTCCTCGTAGGCTGTTTGTCTTTGTACTGTTTGCTGTGAAGCGGCAGTACGGGCTCTGTCTGCAGCTGAAGGAACTCTTTTCTTAGAAAAGGTAAGAGCTGGAACTAATCCGGCACTCCTTGATCTCTCAGTTGTATGGGTTTTTGGAGCAGGTTTGGTCCAAGATTGAAATTCTTGTGAACCTTCTCCTTGATATTCTTCTTCCGAAGATGAACGGTTTGAAGCTGGGTTCTTCTTAGGTGACGTGATGAACCAGCTTAACTCAAGCTTTCAATTGAAAGACTCGAGTTCTTCGCACTTGTTTGAGTACGACTTTCACTACCCGGGTAAGGATTTCCTATCCGTGAAGCAAGTTTCTATCACAGTTTCTGCTATAAGCCCCTCGCGGTGGGCTCCAGATGAGACGGTGGCTCTCGAAGTAAGGCGGGAAATGTGCTACTGGCCGCTAATGCGAGTGGACAAACGAGCTATCCACTAACAACATCAACAACTAATAAATCACTAACAACCTATCGCTCCTCTTGTGTGAGTGCCGATGTGAGGGTAGTTCGGGGTTTGAATCAACGATTAGTTGACCCTATAGCTAGTCTGTACTGGTAGACGGCTTGCTTTGATCACTAAACGGCTAAGGTGTCTTAGCCGGGTAAGGATCTCCTGGTTTGTCTGGGTAGTTCTGGTCTTATTTCAAGACTAATGCGGTACAATGGACAGAGTAATAGTAGTTTTACGACACAAGGTCAGGTTTGGGTGTCTAATAGATGAGGTTGTGGTTATACACCAAGGTTTGGGCGGCTTTCGGCCTTAAGAGAGCTTTCGACTCAATATGATTCAACGAGACAACTGGTTCTGGCGGCTTTCGGCCTTAAAAGAGCTTTCGACTCAGTACTGATGTTCAGCTTTCGGCCTTATTCAAAGGGTTTTCGACCCAGTTCTCGATTGCTTATATTTTTAAGGTTCTTTATCCAATCCCAATTCTATTCTGGTGCTAGGTTTCTGTGGGCTAGGCCCGAGCTAATCAAATCTAGTGGAACTAACAAGGACAACCAACTCTGGTGCCTGCCTCCAAGGGATATGCGCTCCCGTTTTGCACTTCCTGCCCCTACTTATACTAAATCCAACCTGCTTACACTGCCCGGATTACACTACTATAGCTAAGCTGACTCCCCACTGCTCCTGTCGTCCGTCGGCGATACTCGTTTCTCATTGGTTGAGTATGGCGTGCTTTGATGTAGCACGAGATTTCCCATCTGCTCCGTCGGAGGGTCCATCTTGACATCGGGTGCCTTACCCGGATAAGGTCTTCTTCGTCTGTAGCTCTATGTCCCGAGCTCGAGAGGGTCTTCTTCGTCTAGCCTGCCATCGTAGCTTGAATACGGTACCCCATAGTTGTAGGTTAGCTCAACCCGTCTATCTTTAGTCTGGCTTTTAAGGTTCTGTTCTTATCCGGATAAGGATTATCGTGATGTCTGCAGTGATGCGGGTTGCCTAGACCGGTAATGCCGGTGGCTATTCTTGGACACTGTCCGTCTTGGCGTCCCAACCTTCTCTTGGTATGGTTGCGGTCAAAACTTCATGTCAAACCGCATTTTTGGTCGGATTCCCTCAAGATTTGAGATTTGGAAGGAACATGGGGTAGTTTATCGATAAAATTTTCATTTCAGAAAAATCGGGGTCACTCCTAACTTAGGGTTACAAATGGCAGATTTTTGGCATGCAAAAAAAAATTGTGTGTACCTAACTCGAGGCTCTGAGCACCAAAAAAAATTGTATATACTAGAGTCGGCTTCTTAATTTCGACTTCCACATTGCCTCAGCCACCTCAATCTTCGTCTTTTTGACTCCCCGGTGAGAACGATACTGTTTAACCGCGAATTCGGCAACCGGTCCCGTCACGCCGTGGCGGTAAACGCTGGCATATCGATCAGCGCGACGGAAAAACCTTCGAATAGTGGGGAGAGGGCAGGCAGCCAGAGCCTCTGTGACAAGCTCCTGAGCTTTTTTCCACTGGCCATTTGACCGCTCGCGGAAATAGCGTTTGATCCAGGCCCAAAAATATTCGATCGGGTTCATCTCCGGGTGGAATTTTGGAAGGAAATGGCAGACCATTCCCGGCGCGGCTTCAATCAGCTGTGAATATCATGTTAGTGACTGTAGTACAGTAGATAATGGAACAAACCAGTTCCAGTTGGGATTTCTCGCCCGCAAAATCCGATTGGTGTGAGAGCAAGCAACGCATGCAGCAGTCCACCGGCCGCTCTTCTTCCTCCTCGCTGTCGTTGCCGTCTTCACCATACATCTCTGCCTCCTCGTCGGGAGAAGCGCCGTCCAGATGCGGTTTACGTGCCTTCGAGGCCTTGCATGCTTTGCAATCCCCGATCAGTGGCTTACCATTTGTGTTTGTTGTGTAACCACGTTCGGCCAGAATCACTTTCATACCCTTTGGCTGCCCTTCAAATTTTTTGTGTGGGTGATTGTCGGGCAGGGGATTGTCGAAGACCATTTTCTGGGGTTTCCCACCGTGGCCGTGCGGGTTATCTAAGGGAATCACCGTCTCCCGCATCTCGGGGACCTTGCCGCCGGGATTGACATTCATTTTTGTGACCGTTAAGGCATTCTTCGCAAGGCTGCCGTGCGCTGACGAGTTGTCGAAGACCCAGTGGATGATAGCGTTGGGAAACATCCGGCGTGCGATCAAAATAGCCTTGGCCAACTGTGCAACATATGATGGTGAGTCGGATGGCGATAGAATTAATCAACTCACCTGTGCAATCATCTGTTCCATGTTCCAGAAAGCATCGCCGCCGGGTTTGTTGTCCGGATAAATTACAGTTGTTGATTTTGTGAACGCGAGGCGAAGTTCAGCGATAAGTGCTTCGTTTTCCGCCACCATCTCTTCGGTAAAATCGAGGAGACCGTAGCGCTCGCACAGAAATGCGGAAATCATGATCAAACGTCCACGACCTTTCTTCTTTAAAACCTGCTCGTCGGCTTGAAGCCAGTAGTGGTTATTTTGGTAATCATTCGAATGGTCATCGTGGACGATGAAGATGTGTTCCAGTTCATCGTCTTCAGCTTCACGACGAACTTCGGACATGTCGGGCTCAGCATATCGAGGTCGGAACGGGTCGGCGGCCTCGAGTTCGGCAAGATATTCTTTACGGCGCTTCTTCACATCCTTCCGCTCATGCCCATCCCAATAAACACCCTTCTGGTGTGTTTTGCGACGGTAACCGAGCTTCCAGAGCCATCGCTGGCATTGCCGAACAGATATTGTCTTCTTTTTGAACGAAAGGGCTGGGAGGAGGGTTTCATTAACATGCTGCTGGAGTAACTTTGGGTTTATCTGACAATGGTCGTGTTAATTATGTTTATATTTGCGATTTTTCACTCACTGTGCCAGCTGCGAGCGTGCGAAGCCATCGCTGTAGACCCATATAAAACCCTTCATCATCAAGAATCCCGTTCTGCTTCTGCCGCCGTCCCTGATGGCTCGGTTTCAGAGCCCCATTGGCCTCGAAAAAACGAGCTTGTGCACAAAGCACGCGCTGGAACGCCGGACCGCGACCGTGATTTTTAGCAACACGCAAAGCCGCGGCCAATCGACCCATTCGGGGCATCCAGCGATAAAAATCTGTCAGCGCGGCAAACAAGATTGTGCTGCGATAGTCTTTTGATTTCCGAGCTTTCTTGAGACCGTCAGCAGCGAGAGAGGCCAGCTCCGAGGGATCAAGTGGAGCCGCATCCTCGAGAACGGTTTCAACCCACTCGGCAATCTCGTCGGCGACGATAATCGAGTCTACAATAACATCACCCTCTTTCGAGCGAGCTTCTTGCTCAAGGAGCTCGGGGTGCTGTTCCTCGTCGTTGTCGAGATCAGATTTTCCAGTTTCTGATTCGCTGCTAGAACTAGACTCCTCCTCCTCTTCACGGAGTTCAACCGTAGCAGCCGAGGATGAAGCACTGTCCCCTTTCAAGCGTTTGGTGGAGACATGGCCCGAAGAGATTTCCGTTTCATCCGCAGAGACTGATACAGCGCGTGGTCGCTTTTTAAACATGTCGCCAAGTGTGAGTTGTTTTCCGGGCTCAGGTTTTCGGGGTTGAAGATAGCCCATTTGGCGTTTAAATTCGACTTCCGAGATAGCAAGCCGCCCGCTTTCGTAGTCATCTTTGAGAGTCTTTCGCTTCCCAGACGCGGTGCGCACTGACATGCCCCCAATTGAATACGGCCCGTTCTGTTTGCCTTTTTAAAAAAATGTTAACACGGTAAGGATATTAATAACGTGCGGCGCACCTTTCTGCTTAGGCATAGGTCCTGCCAATCTGTGCTCAGCACCCCGCATCTCTGTGATCCGCCGCTTCTTCTCCGCTTCCTCCTTCTGAATAGCCCGCTTCTCCATCCTCTCTTCCCATGTCATTGGCTTCGGGAGCTGTGCCCAATATTCCTCGGGCTCCGACTCATCCGAGCCGTCGTCACTGGCAGATTCCCATCCCAGGGGGTCGTCATCCGGGCCGTCGTCATCACTGAGATATACAGCACCTTCAGAGGGTGTTTGAGTAGAGGTAAAGGCTCCGTTGGGACCACGCTGAGCATGAGTTCCTGTTTTACGTGGGCGGGGCATGGTCGTCGACGAAAATCGGCGCGTTGATGGCGCTGCACAGCCACCGGCCCGGGTGATCCGAAATCATAACGGCAGAATCCGAGTCGCAAAAACAGAAATCGACTTTTTGAAACTTCTGTCCCGGCAGATCGTTAGATTGGGTTGTTCTGCTACTATCTACAGTATTTTCATCACTTTCTTTTGAAAACTGGGTCGGCAGTAGCGATTACCAAATTGGGAAATCAGCTTGTCACGAAGTTCGGTCCGCCACCATATGCCCAACTCATCATGTGATTCAAACGCGGTAGGTCTTTGTGTCAAACACAGACAATCTTGGTCTAGTCAATCTTTTATGAAGGACTTCGGTTCTTCCTGTGTGCAATAATGATAGTTTCCTTCCCATCTCCTTGGTATGAGTCCCAGCAAGCAGCCTTAGGCTTTATATAACCTAGTTTCTCTGCCATAGTGGTCTAGTTCCTTACCCGGGTAAGACATATGTTGGCCCCATTTGTGAAGGTACCGCCATAAGCCTTCCTGGTTCATTCCCTAGTGCTATTAGACTATTAGGCTTCTCGTTCGGAGCTCCCGAAAGCCTCTCGGTATGTAGCTCACATGCTTGACACCTGGAAATATGCAAAATGCGCAAATTCAGGTGTACTTGTTTACACGGCTTATCAGCGGGCGGGAGCGCGGGTGCCCGATTCTCGTTCCCATTCCCATTCCCATTTCCGAGTGCGTTTGCGCCCCCCGCCCCCGACTCCATCTTCCCGCGCTTCCCAGCTTTTGTCGGTGTCGTGCTGTGGGTGTCTACATATGGAGGGGGAGGGGCGTCTGCACCTTTTGAAGCTTCCCGGGCGTACTGGACGCGGACGCAAGTGGGAGGGGTGGGAGCGCACGGACGTCGGAGAAGGACGCGGACGCGGTTGCGGGGGTTTTGACCTTGTAGGTCGAGCCTGAGCGCGCAGTGGGGGTAAAGCCGCCAGTTGGGACGGAATGTATAAGAGAGAGAGAGGTGGTTAGTGTCGGAAGGGCCGGACAATGTGAAAGAGAAGAGAAGAAGAACAGAAGAGAGGAGAGAAGAGAGAAGAGAAGAGGGAAGGGAGGGAAGAACAGAAGGATGGAAGAGGGAAGGGGAGGAAGAACGAAAAAAGACGGAAGAATGAGAACGCGACGCGAGATGTCCCCGAGCGGGCGGAGGTATGTAGCACAATCGCAATCCACGCAGAAGGCGGGAGAACGAAGATAAAAAAAGAGAGAAGGAACACGAAGTACGTACCGTTCCTCGATTCAGACGACGGCGTGGACGCGGACGCGGAGCTGGTGCGGAAGAGCAATGAGACGCGCCGCATGAGGCCTTCGTCCCTCTTCGTGAAGCTCACGGGCCAACCCACCCGGGCCTTTCGTCGCGGTGGGACTCGGATCATCATTGTAGTTGCTCTTTCCGCCAGCACCTGCACCCGCGCCCACACCCACGCACCCCAAAGAACTGTCCCTGTTGCTCGTGCGCGCGAGGCTGAGCGGAAGTGGGGGGTACTCCCGAAGACGTAGTGGGGGGGGGAGGACGTGGATGCAATTCGGAGAACTTTGGAGCGTAGTCGAAGGTCTGGGCTTGAAGGAAAGACTTGGTCGTTGTGCTGTCGTCGTGTGTGCGGAAGAGGACGTAGGAAAGAACTCGGAGTCCGGGCCGAAACGTAACGCGGGCATGTGACCAAAATCAACCTTTGTGGCCCCGTCTCAATCGACTTTCCGCCACTGCCAGTTCTGGTTTAATCTCGAGTCTCTTTGCAAATTTCTGAAACTTTCTGCACACAATATCCTGCTGTGCATGACTCCTTGTTTCCCATCGATCTAATTCGATCTCATTGATACATCTGAACTCTGAATCCGAGTCATCGTCCTATGGCTTCAAAAGTTGCACCGGGGACAAAAACATGCCCTCACTGCGGCCTCAGCTGGAAATTAAAAGGGTTCTCAAGGCATGAATCCAAATGTGCATCTGAAAAGGCAAGCAACGAAAAAGATGCAAGATTTGCTGGACAGCTTAAAGCACGCCAACGTAAGTTTAACTTCGGAACATAGACTGTATCAATAATTACATGCCCAAGGTAATTCCCAGTTGCAAGGTTGTATACATAAGCCCCTCCCAGATCAACATTTCTCATGTACCCGCAGCAGGGCAAAACCAAAGTTTGGCTGCGCGGACAACTATGCCAGTCCATAACACTGGTATTTCCCGTATGTTACAACCTCCTGGCAAGCACAGTATTCGAACCTCATTCATCTCATATAGATTATCTCGACGACAACTTCCGAGAAGCTCAAGACGTCAGAGAAGATCCTCGTCCCGATGGTGTTGAGCAGCTGGCCGCAAGGCCTTCCCAGCCGGAGGAAATAAAGCGTGTATTTCATCCTCATAGTCAGCGACAGCCTACATTTCAATCTTTCAACGATTATGTGGCGTCGAACATGGCGGAACAGCCGGTACCCATTGACCCGCAGCCATGGCGACCCTTTCGGTCGCAGCTGGATTTTGAAGTGGCGGAATTCTGCGAGGATAATTTATTGAACAAGGGTTCAACTGAGGCATTAATCTCTCTTATTCGCACTGGATGAACATTTCGAGTTTTTCACTGAAAAAATTGGTGAAAAAATTACATTATTTTTCACACATTTTTCAGTGAAAAATTGGTGAAGTTTTTAAATAGTTTTTCAGTACTTTTGAGACTGAGAATTGAGGTGAAAAATTTGAAATAAAATTTATGACTTTTCCAGCAAGAGTAATACCAATAATACATACACATTTTCAGGTGAAAACATTAGTGAAAAATTTAAAACATTTTTCACCAAAATTTTCACTTGCAAAAAGATAATAAAAAGTGTGAAAAATCTAGTGTAAAAAAGGGTGTAAAATTCGAAATCTGGAATCTTTTTTTACAGACATTTTTCATCATCTTTTATTTCACTTTTTTCACTGAAAAACATAATGAAAAAGATATGTTATTTTCCACCACTTTTTTCAGTGTAAAAACAAGTGAAAAAGTTAAAACATTTTTCAGACATTTTTCACTGAAAATGAAAGTGAAAAATGTGAAATACTGTTTAAGAATTTTCTTTCGAATTTTTCACTGAAAAATCTAAAATAATTTTTAGAAGTTTCAAAGTGGAAAATGTATGAAAATGTTAAACATTTTTTCACTTGCAGGTTTTAAGTTTCAAAGTGAAAAACAGGGTGAAAAATTGTTGAAAATTTTGAAATGTTTACACTCCGAAACATGGTGAAAAAATTGTTTGAACCTTCTATTCACTCTTTTTGCCCGCTCTGTCACAAAGAAGGTGAAAGAATATGTAACCATATTGCATTTTGAACCTTCAATTCCACCCCCCGCAAGCCCACGGATTTATTATCCAAATGTGATGCCTGAATTTGAGGGAAATGGTGTATTTCCTGGCTCCTGAGTGCATTTCTGAACGGATATTTGAGCTGAATGCCATTTTAGGTCCTTCACGATCCCAGTGAATGTTCTGAATTCTCCGGCGGACCATGCCACCCTCAGCAGGCCCACGGATATGTTATCCGTCCTAAAAAACAGCAAAAATGGCTGTTTGGCCAGGTATTTTGTGCCTCCTAATATGGCGGTCAATGTGCACATTTAATAAAAAGAGGTTTTTTTTGTCATTTCAGTGTTTTTTTAAGCTGTTTTGACCAGATGACTGAGTTTTTTTTGGCCATTTACCATCACCTCATTCTTTTAGCCCATGTTATGATAGAATTATGACCTTGGGCAAGTTTTATGACCATACTAAAAAATTAAACTCGAGTTCAAAAAGAAAGTTTCTTTTTTTTTTCCAAACTTTTTTTTTTTTGTTCTTTCAACATGATTGTTTTTTGAACATAAAGGTTTTTTTTTTGGAGAGAACAGCTTTCTTTTGTGTTCAACAGGAAACTTTGTTTCTCGGGTCAAGAAAGTAAGTTCAAAGGGGTGGCTGTGCTAACCCTAATATGATGGCCATGCGGCCCGCTCACCGGCCATCATCCCTAAGCAGATCATGAAAAAATCGGCAACACCACGGGCAGCGTTGATACTTGCCTTTGTGGCCATACCTGCTAGGCCTCGCAGGCAAGTGGATGCCGATGGACCTGCACACCTCTGTGGGGACATGTGCTGTACTCGGTGTTGACAGCACACCCTTCAAGAGGGCCTTCAGAGTGTGGCAGGTGCTGGCAATCACGTCCTTCGGGACATGGCTGCTTACAACTATTGTAAACTTTGCAGTGCTGCCGGTGATGCCAACATACAAACAATGGGGAGCAGGCCTAGTACTAGTAGTGGACAGTCCAGAACAGACAGCTGGTGAATGGGCCACACGGCCATCATATTGGGGTTAGCACAGCCACCCATTTGAACCTACGTTTTTGACCCGAGAAACAATGTTTTTGTGTTGAACACAAAAGAAAGTTGTTCTCTCTCAAAAAATACATTTATGTTCAAAAAACAATCATGTTGAAAGAACAAAAAAAAGTTTGGAAAAAAAAAAGAAACTTTCTTTTTGAACTCGAGTTTAATTTTTTAGTACGGTCATAAAATTTGCCCAAGGTCGTAATTCTATCATAAGGTGGGCTAAAAGAATGAGGCAATGGCAAACGGCCGAAAAAAACTCATTCATCTGCTCAAAACAGCCAAAAAAACACTGAAAGGGCAAAAAAAAACCTGTTTTTATTAAATGTGCACATAAACCGCCATATCCTAAGGCCAGATGCAGTCGGATATTTGAGCCGAATGCCATTTTAGGTCCGTCTCGATCCCAGTCAATGTTCTGAATTCTCCGGTGGACCATGCCACCCTCAGCAGGCCCACGGATATGTTATCCGTCCTAAAAAAACAGCAAAAACTATCCTTATTCATATCCGTGGGCCTGCTGAGGGTGGCATGGTCCACCGGAGAATTCAGAACATTGACTGGGATCGAGACGGACCTAAAATGGCATTCGGCTCAAATATCCGACTACATCTGGCCTTAGGAGACGCAAAATACCTGGCCAAACAGCCATTTTTGCTGTTTTTTAGCACGGATAACATATCCGTGGGCCTGCTGAGGGTGCCATGGTCCACCGGAGAATTCAGAACATTCACTGGGATCGTGAAGGACCTAAAATGGCATTCAGCTCAAATATCCGTTCAGAAATGCACTCAGGAGCCGGGAAATACACCATTTCCCTCAAATTCAGGCATCACATTTGGATAATAAATCCGTGGGCTTGCGGGGGGTGGAATTGAAGGTTCAAAATGCAATATGGTTACATATTCTTTCACCTTCTTTGTGACAGAGCGGGCAAAAAGAGTGAATAGAAGGTTCAAACAATTTTTTTCACCATGTTTCGGAGTGTAAACATTTCAAAATTTTCAACAATTTTTCACCCTGTTTTTCACTTTGAAACTTAAAACCTGCAAGTGAAAAAATGTTTAACATTTTCATACATTTTCCACTTTGAAACTTCTAAAAATTATTTTAGATTTTTCAGTGAAAAATTCGAAAGAAAATACTTAAACAGTATTTCACATTTTTCACTTTCATTTTCAGTGAAAAATGTCTGAAAATTGTTTTAACTTTTTCACTTGTTTTTACACTGAAAAAAGTGGTGGAAAATAACATATCTTTTTCATTATGTTTTTCAGTGAAAAAAGTGAAATAAAAGATGATGAAAAATGTCTGTAAAAAAAGATTCCAGATTTCGAATTTTACACCCTTTTTTACACTAGATTTTTCACACTTTTTATTATCTTTTTGCAAGTGAAAATTTTGGTGAAAAATGTTTTAAATTTTTCACTAATGTTTTCACCTGAAAATGTGTATGTATTATTGGTATTACTCTGGCTGGAAAAGTTATGAAATTTATTTCAAATTTTTCACCTCAATTCTCAGTCTCAAAAGTACTGAAAAACTATTTAAAAACTTCACCAATTTTTCACTGAAAAAATGTGTGAAAAATAATGTAATTTTTTTCACCACTTTTTTCAGTGAAAAATTCGAAATGTTCATCCAGTGTCGCTGTATATTCAACCCGGACGAGTTTACGTTGGCGGGTCAATGTGAACTTGATGAATTATGGGAACTGGCATCACATAAATGTACTCCGGTGCGTCTTTTCTAATTCAACTCACCAAATAATCTCAAATACCTTTAGTTTGAGAAGGGTACCGTCACAATCCAGTACAAAAAGGAGGACAAAACTTTTGATACGTACACTCGGCCACTCTGGGACTGGGCACGCAGTCTCGTGCAGGATTCACGCCTTGCGACATGCTTTGTTTGGGACGCTGAAAAGGCATATAAATTTAATGGTGACTCCTATGTTCGTTTTTATCACGAACCTTGGACTGCGGATGCGTTTTGGGCAGCACAGGTGAGTTGACAGTTATCTACCTGTGCTCTGTTCAAACGTAAGTATAGTCGGTTTTGCCAAATAATGCTGCAGCAAAGCCCGTCTGCTTTGTACTTTATGCCGATAAATCCAAACTTTCATCATTTGGTACGCAGAAGGCATACGCAGTTGTCGCCAGATTGGCAAATATTCCCAATTCGATTCGCAACAGCACTCGATTTGGCGGTGGCCAGGTTGTTGGTCATCAGCCAATAGTATGTTCATAATCTACGCATTTTTTACGACATTGATCAGTCTACAGGTGAAAGATGACCCACAGGAGAACAGCAAACCGGCATTCAGCAACTTTAAAAATATTGTATGGCATACTGCGTTCTACAAATTACTAGAATCCCTCGCACATGCCGCCAACGTCGGGGATTGGACCAAGTGCGGGGACGGAATTCTTCGTTGGCTTTGGCCTGTAATTTTAATTCTAGCTGCGGACTACGAGGAGGCGTACGTGGTGATTTAATTAATATGCGCTCTATTGCTAACAACACTTCCAGGTGCGTGATGGCCCTGATTCGGGGTTTACAGGGACTTTATCCATGCCCGATCTGTTTTGTTCCGTGGAATGAACAGAGTGATCTTTCCACGGAGCATCCAAAGCGCACGGCAACGGGCTCAGAAAAAATTTTTGGGGATGCTAGATCAGAGAGGACGGCAGCTGAACGAGAGGAAGTTCTTAAAGACCACGGTTTGCGTGATGTTGAGGTATTCTTAGCTTTCTCTTTGAGACGAGAACTGGCTAAACAATTTAATGCAGAATGCATTCTGGAAGATTAGAGGCTCGGATCCCCACGCTGCGATCTCTTATGATCCACTGCATGCGGACGACGGTGGCTTTTGGGGTGATCATCTGTTTGCTCAAATCAAGGCCCGAGTAACAGAGTTAGGCCGCACTGCCATTGTTCAAATAGACTTGCAGTATGTTTTTATTTTTGCACTGAGCTGTATACTCATGATTCGAAGGATGGCTGCCTTTCCACGCTGGCGGGGATTAGGCCATTTCGAAACTGTCATGAACACTTCATTCAACGACGGTTCAAAACACGAAGATATTGCCAAGATGATGCTTTTTGTGGCTCACAATGTACTTGTTGACGATGCTGGACTCCTGCTTTTGCAGGCTCTTCGAAGTTACCTCGAGTATCGGACATCTCTCTCTCTCGAAGTCCACACCTCGCAAACGATTGCTGATGGGAAGCGCGAGGTTCTCGCTCTCGACTCTGTCATGAAGGTTTGGCTTATCATTAACATCGGTCCAGTCAGGGCTCATTCGATCCTTTTAGGATTATATATCTGCTTGTGAAGGTTCAGAACACGGGGAAAAAAATTGGAACTTCCCAAAATTCCATGCTCCCCAGCATGCCTTCGAGGACATAGAAAATAAGGGAGCCAGCCGGAATTTCGGAACTAAAACAAGTGAATCCATGCACGGAAAAATCCGCCAGACATATCACAGATTGACAAACTTCAAAGACGTGACTCCGCAAGTAAGTCTGACCTTCTGCATGTCTCAAAATTGTTCGGGCATCACTCATGGAAGTAATATTGAACATTCAGCTAGTCAAGCACGATCATCGCCGCACAGTTGCGACATTCATCCGAGACCAGATTGATGCGCTCAATGAAGATCCCGACGAGAGCCCAGGGGATTTGGAACTCTCCATATCATCTAACGTGGACATTGGGTCAAAACTCAAGCCAGTATCATTCTCAAGATTAGAAGAAGAGATGTCCTCGGACCCTGCATTCGAGCGATTCCGTGTCAAGTTCGGGGATTTCCTCTCGGACTTCTTGCCTGCATTCGGCTATAACTTACCGAACAGACGACGAATGAGATTTGATGGTGGGGATACGGTATATGTCTCATTCTTCGAGTTATTTCCCCCCGCTGATGCTCACCCATTAGATTACCCCTTTTCAATTCCTCAAGGTCCACTACAAGTCAATGGGCACTTGGACCTCCACCGCGGACTATCTCAGATGCAACCCCAAGTTTCATGGTCAGCCGCGCTATGACTACGTGCTGATCAAGACTGCGCAACAACCAATCTTTGGGCAGATGATCTACTTATTTTCCTGCATCGTGGAAGAAAAGTCGCATTCATTTGCCCTTGTCCAAGCATTGGATGCTCCGACTGGCCGCCTAGGACGGAAGGACAAATTACTGCGCTTTCATAGGGTCCGTGCAAAACCCAGAAAGAATTCGGAATTTATTTCCGTGCACTCCATCATTCGCGGAGCAGTTATGGTCCCCGACTTCGACAAAGCCGGCGAATTTATCGTCTTTGACGTTTTAGACACTGATACTTCTCTTAGATTGAAAAACTTGTACCCGCCCCGTCAGCAAGCGTAGCAATTTGATTCATTTTTCATGTACCCTCAAGGTGCCAGAGTACACGGAACTACGGAGTGTACATTCATCCACGTAGCATATAATCCGACTGATGCGACTCTTATATGCCACACAAGGCCTAGAAAAGTGGCAAGGCGCCTTGGAAGCGGCGTTGGAGACGGCGCGCATTTAGATGCCATATAATGACATAATAATGTACAGCCACGGCCGGATAACTGCCGTATAAGGCCGCCCGGTTCCTTTTAAGTCACTTATTATGTCATTATAAGATCCGCGGCCTTATAAGGCTATTTATATTTTTCCGACACACGTGGAAGAGCCTTCTCGTCCGATTCGGAGTCGTAAAAGTCGATTTCGGAGGCGTCCTTTAGCTGTCCGCCGCTGTCGAGCGCGCACTGGTCCGACATTGTAGCCAGGAGGAATGTGTTAGAGGGAGACAGATAGTGTAGGAGAGCGAAATAACAAGAGTAACTTAGTCGTCGCGCACACAGATGTAGCGGGAGTCTGAGGAGAGCCGACTCGAGTGCATGCAATATATACTGGAGACGAGTTCCTGGCTATAACCAAAAGGATAACACGAGTACCTTAGTATAACTAAAAGGAAAAAAGAGAAAATAATGTCTGTCATTGACCGAGGTACATACAATTGTATATGCACCCCTGCAAGGTCCCCGCTCGACAACGCAAGGTCCCGTGTCATGGATACCAATGCAGCCGTCATACAGGCCTGCATGGGCACGGATCCTAGCCATTCGGAGCAATTGGGAATGAGTCCTACCGGCACTGTTCTCGAGGGTTTTATAGTTCGAGAAATCCAACGAACAAAGATGCAGGCTTGTCTCGTAGGATTCGAAGTAATTTGGCGCATCGAGACGCGTCGAAGGGAGCTGGATGTAAAGGCGTGAGGCAGGTGCGACACAAACAAGCAACAACGTGCGATGCCGTCAGTCGTTCGAGCCGCCACGGCGCCACCCGAGATATCCTTTTGGTGTTTCTGATGGGCTGTATGTAGCCGTAGCTCATAGGCCACTAGACATGCCCGACAAGTAATTATTTATTGAGTGCCGTGGCGGCCGTTGCGGCCGTGCTTCGACGGCCTCACACGGTCAGAACCGTGCCGTGACCGTGCCGTGGATGGCCTGCCAAAATGGCGGACGGCACGGCACGGCAGCCGTGCCACGGGTGCCGTGGAACCGTGGCCACGGTGACGGCGAACAGCCCTAGCAGCGGAACCTGAGCACGCTGAGGTCTTTTATATAGCCTCGAACATTTTTGGTCTTTTTGGATATGAAATGGGGGATATATGAACATCCCACACGTGGAACCACAAGTGGAACTTGTGGGGACGGGCACCGCCCTTGATCAATCCGGCATGTTTGTTCGTGTTTGTTCTCGATTCCAACTTCCGCCAGCATGTTCCGGTGTATAGCTCATCCCTTGCTCACTTTCTGGCTCAATTTGTAGGTAAAAAATGATTCAAATGTCAACGGCTATGTGTTCCCTTAGTAACTCCGGCCAAAATAGCACCTATTGGCTTCATTTGGTGCCAGATTCTTGGGAAAATAGTGTTTTTAAGGGCTTAAGTGCCGCTGAAATGTAAGCGTGATGGTGGACCAATCGAAAACAATAAATTGGTGGGCTCAACACTAATTTCGTTGGTCTCTAACCATTTGATTATGCTGGAAATGCGCACATACTGGATATTTACCATGAATTGGCAGTGTTCCGCCCCATTGACTCCCCCCGGAACAGTGCAGTATGTTTCTGAGGTACTGAATACCATCCAATAATTTTTTGGTGGAGGCAAGTGGCTTACTTGGGCCTAACCTTTCACCAATGTGTTTGAACGGCGCAATGTCACATATGCGTGACATTCATCACAATTCAAATATTTTGCTTCGCTCGACGCAATTGTGGCCTCTGAAAATTGTGCAAACACAAACCAGTGGTTATAATATTTGTTTCATTCCTTCTAGTCAAATATTCAATGGGCTGGGGACTTTCCGTGGGCAGTAGGTACAAATTTCGCCTTAAGCCCGTCGAAAGCTTATTCCATCTTCAATTCACCCTCAATCTCCTTGTGCGCTTGATCAAAATTGTAGGTAAATACCCTCTCCATGGCCTGACAGAGCTAAATTTATAATATACGACAATTTCGCGCGGAGGATGGTTGGATATGCATCGGATCCTGTTGTACCGGAGTCTATCGCTTGAAATCTCACAAAATCTCTCTGTCAGTCTATTGTGAGGGCAATTCCCTCCTCATTATATCTTTGGAGTATGAAGTCAAAGTCCACGGAACAGCAGTTAAAACCTTTGCAAAACTGGAACCGTTGATTATGGAGAGTAAACACGGACAAACCATGCCAGATCGATCAAGGGCGGTGCCCGTCCCCAGCACTGGAAGCACGTTTTGGCGGGCAGTTTGGCAGTGTCACAAAACGTCACAAAATCTTCCTTTTCATTTCTTTTGTGCGTTGTACAACTTCTGTCGAGCCCATATTTTCCCAGTCGATAGATATGGTCTATATACATGTCCCAGATTTTTACTAGAGCAAGAGAGCTTCAATTGCGCTTGGGATCAGCAAAAATTCCACATCCGGGTCCATGGACACATCAGGGGCTAAAATAGTATCGTAGGTGTGATGCGGTGGTCCACTATCGGGCCTCCTCGGAGTTGGAGATCGTGGGAGTAAATCGAGGTCCATGACTGCATGAACGTCACCCCGGCGGTGTGCCGCCATCTTCCCATTGAACGTGAATGGGCACCAAATGGGCACCAAATTTGAACTCTACTGACTTTCGAAAATGACTTGTAGAAGGTAGAAAAATACCTCTTGCACATAGCACAGCCCAAGGGGCGGCTGAATCAAAACTGCCGGACCATGACTATCAAAAACCACCTGGCCAGGACCCCGGATACCAGAATACCCACCACCAGTCGCCAATCAGTCGGTCCGCTGATCCATACGCCTAACGCGGTAAAAGGTTGATGGCAGAATCGTCTGCTCGGCGGCGCTCACCCATCCTACTCACATTTATAGCCTTAAACGCTATTCCACATCGTGAAAACCTCTCAGTATGGTCATAAGAACACATATTGTGCTTCCTATGGTCAAAAAAAATTGCAAGGGCTTCGACACAGAGCTCCAGGGTGCGTCTACACGGGCCACCGCAATGCTGTGGATGAAATGAGCACTTAAAAAATGTCTCAGAAGCAAGTGTACTGATGCATGCATGTTCTGGATGTGCTCAGAGCACATTGAATGCTGCAATTACTTTAGGCTTAACTTCAATTCGTGCATATTTCGGAGGCGTTGCTGCCGAATATCGACGTGCGGCTCACGTGTTCCGGCAGATTCCGGTGGGACACAAAACTCAGAAAAGCTCATAACAGCTTCGGCCATGGTATTTTTAAAAATGATATTCGGAATCTACAGGAGAAATTACACGATATCCGCCTTTTAAACCCGCCAAACCCAGTTGAAATGGACGAGATATGCAAAACCCAGTCGAAATGGGTGTGAAAACCGCTTTCGCAGGACCCCGGATACCTGATCAGCTACCACCAGTGGGTAGTCATGTTCCATCATTATGGTTTCCGCCGCCCCTTGGCACAGCCAGCCGCCTTTCTGTATTCCTTGGACATCCGACCAGAATGTATTTATCTCTGGGAAGAGAGAGTCCACGGCCCCTCCGTTGACTTCCAGACCAGGGATTCGAATGGCATAAACCCACCTGGCTCGAGTCACGCAATCAATTTTTTTATAAAAAAGATAACAAGATAAAAAAGCCACAACCCTGACATAGGGCCCAGCCCCGAGCCGAACGGGGGAACCTGCACTCAGAATTTCCACGATGGTTTTAAATGAGCGCGCTGCTGGGCCTTGCCCTTCAGCTCACGTAGTCGGATACGGATTATTTTAGGTTCGAGCCGACATACCCCGAAGCCTGGGAATCGAACAAGGTCAGCAAGGGATGAGTAACGAACGTCGAATCTCCAAAACCTCCCCTACACCTGCACTGCGGGAACAATACATACCCATCGTCACTGTGGCTAAAAACACCCGTGAAGTTAGCAGAATACCTGCGAAGATACAAAAATAATCTACCGAACAACATATGGCGCAGGCCCGAGTCGAATGAGGTGGCTATCACCTGTCCGACTCGGGGGCCAGTCTATTTCGGCATCTTGGTTCCTTTTTACATATTTCTGTGCAACCTGTGTGTTCAATTCGTTCTGGCATTTTGATACGTTGTGGAGGTGACGAAAGAACCCCGAGAAACGAATGCGAGGGAAACAGTAGAAAGAATTCACCGAAAATCAATGTGCTAGCATAGTACGCGGCGTGGGTTCGTCCGAGCTGAACAATACCACAGATACTTAGCTGGACGAGGAAGAAAATAAATAATAATTTAACCGTGTTGAGAAAAATTGCTATGCATACAAGACGGAAGAGAACTCCGGCCCGATTGATCCGCTGATGACTGGCATCTGCCAAGCTTCCTTTCTGCGCTCATCTATGCCACCACCCACCGTGAAAAATGAAGCTCCGGGCGACACACTAACACAATCCGACCCCTACGCAGCTGCGGCGGCCGCCCTCGAACAGGCGCAGCGCGCGTTGTCCACCGCGCGTGCCCAGCCCCTCGTCACGACGATCCCCGTGGCCGAAGCCGAGGAGCAACTGAATAAATTACGCGCTAGGATTTCAGAGCTGGAAGGTGATGTGGATCGATACCGGCGAGCTTCCAAGAATCTTTCGGGGGAGCGGGATAGCGCGCGCACGGAGGTGGAAGGGAAGGTTCGTGAGTTGGCGGCTATGAAGGAACGGGAGCGTGAGGAGATAGCTGCGTCTCTCAAGGAAGAGCGCGAAAAGCTCCAGAAGGAGCGGGATAAAATGGCACAGGATCGTGTTGCACTCGATGCGGAGAAGAAGGCGCTCCTCGAAATCCGGACGCTCATCGCGCAGAAGCTAGAGAACATAGACCAGCCCGTCAACCCGGATCCGCTTGACCCTGCTCCGCAGCCCCAAAATGTGACGCCGATGCCCGAGACTTCTGTCGCTGTACGCCCGAAGCCAGCTGCGAGTGAGTTTCCTCTCTGTGACATTCCCGATTCTCTTGTGATCTCATGCCTTATTTCAGGTCTACCGTCCCGCCGTCTGCGTCTCCGTATGCGTCGTCCGGCCGTTCGGGAGGCCAAGCGCCCCGCCAAGGATGATGACCGCACCGCCGTGGACGCGCTCGTAAAGGCCTCCACGAGGTTCACAGATTCAGTAAAGGGACTGCGAGCGCGACATGGCTAACTTGCGCGCGGCAACGCTTCGTCGTTTTCTGCGTCGCGAATTAGATGGCCATGGATTGGATCGCAGGAAGGTAGAAGACGCAATCGCTATAGATTTGAAACGAGAGGCAGAAAATGTTGAGCGAAACCGCGAAGAAAACGAAAAATCTCGGTACGTCGAAGGGTCTCTTTTCCTCCCTTCTACTTCACACATGCCTTCAGAAGTACCCGCAAAGGCAAACGCACTTCGGCGCTGCGTCCGAGGGATGGCGGCGAGGATTCCGGGCCAAAGGTGAAGCGACTCAAGTTGCACGCAAGCGACGAATTTTCAGACTCTGAGGCAGTATAGTCCTTCCCCGGTGCGCCTGTATCATTCTTGGATTTTCTGCTTTCTTATTCTCTTCGGTTTGTCATTTATACGGTAGAAATGTGCGCTCCTGCGCCGTTATCCGGGAGATGTGTCCAAACAACAGCAATTCATGCGCTGCAATAATAATCGTTCTCCTCCATTGTCTGCGTGAATAACTACCGGCCATCTTCTGCGCTAGATGGTTCGCATCCCGCATTCCCGCGTGCGTCTCAGAGCATCGGGAGCTGCGTCTCTCGACATATTGGGAGAACTTATGCTCGATCTCCGCGCGCCCTCTCCATCTGATACGAATCTTGACTCCATGGCACCTCATTCACCCCAGCCTACAGTATACCGAGCGTACTTCCGGTGGGTCCCTTCCTTCCTTCCGACCGTCCTTCCTCCCATACACACTTGAAGCCAGACAGATCTGTAGTGCGTCGTGGTACTCGGCGAGATATTCTGGAATCAGAATTCCAAGCAAGGCCCGGCAGCGCGGAGCGCATCTGCTTCCTGTTGTGAGTACAGCATCCACCTGTTCGACTCGGGACTGGGCCGTTGATGGCAAGAAACGTATTTTTCTCGCCTTTCGCTGCGGTTCTACCCATCATCACACACCCATAGGTCTGATGTGTCTCGGTACTTCATGTCTTCGTTCGAAGCCTCGCTGTGTACCCAGTCGTTCAATTTGTTGACCTGATCCTAGGTTTAAGAATGTCCCCTGGTAGCGCGGAGCGCGCATCTGCCCTCGATTCTGCATTCTCGAATTTTAAACCCGTTCGACTCGGGCCGGGCCATACGATACGATGTCTGAATCCACTTTTTTTTGTGCTTTCTTCCTTCACAACTCATCTGGGTGTGTATCCTCTTCGACAGGCACATTTCCGGCCTCCCATTGCTGATCAAACGACGTGATCCAAATGCGGCTCGTCATAGTGCATGTGTAGACTGGACTGGCAGTACTACCACCCACGTCCAGTCTACTTGTATGTGATCTCACTCTCCGAATTATAAATGCGGTGACATTGTATAGCCTGTCGCCTAAAGTTGAGGAATCCCCTGCTCACCGCCGAACAAATACACTTTGCACGTTCCAGATCCATAAAACACGCAGGTTGGATTCAGTCGTCCCTAAAGGTATTTGAGTGTCCGGTAAATCGACCGTTCAAACTATTTGCGAGGGTGTATCATTCGTTGACGGTACTTGAAGTGCTGCCCTAGGCCGGGAATAATAATGCAAGACAGTAAGAACGATCGAAAGATGGCATGATCGATTAAAACTTGGATCATTCGGCTTGCGAAACCGGGATTGCAGGGGATTGCTATAGTTCTACTATGTCACGTACTCGACGAGATCTCAGATACCTGAAAATTGTTGCGCGCAGTCATTTGGGCAAACCTTTCACTTCATTCACAAACCACGTCATTTACAGACACGTTTATACAGGATGATTCGAACTACAAAACTCCCTTGATAATGTCAGCAGCTGTTACTCGAATCAGCTCACGGTATTCAGCACTGAAAAGTCGACTTTCGCACCTTGTTCAGCGATGGCATAGGCGAGGGCTGAGATTTCAGATCAGAGATGATACGAGATGAGAGGGAAATGAGTACTAACTTTGAGTGTGAGCCGACACATGCAGAGGTGCAATGGAAATATCGACAACGCGTAGGTTCTGACAGCCATAGACCTGGGAAAAAATGAGTGAAATCATCCCAGAGCCACAGCACTTACTTTCAGGCTGGAGTCAACTACACCTCCCTTCGCTCGGGGAAGCATGGAACAAGCTCCAATAGTATGAAATGTCGTGCTAAAGGTTTGTTTGATCCAGTCTGTGAGGATATTGAGAGAAATTGTGTAACTGGTGCAATGTATTATACTCACCACGAATTTGTTCGTCTGTTTGGACGTTTGGACCAGGATTGACTTCGGAATCTAGTGGAGATCACTGAGATGGACTCTGGAACATTGTAGGGAATGTGGAACCCACCCAGGCAGTCTTTAAAGGGTGCCAGTTGTGTCACCTTGCGTATATACTTGAACAGCTCAATCAAGAGCTCCAGGGCTGATGCTAATCAGTATTGAGTTCAACTTCAAATAGGAAGCCACATTACCTGCAGGATTCTCAAAGTAACATGGATCATAGGCTGGATCGACTCGAGGGTCCTTTGATTTGAGGTGCTACAGCGCATGTTAGGTCAAATTAAATCTAATTGTGAAACATTGAATTCACGTACAATGGTACCTCTGGAGAGTGTATGATTGCTCATAGCAAAGATCGTGAAGTGTTTCTTCATTGCTGCTGGCACGTCTAAGAACGGATGAGCCATCATAAGTAGATCTAGAATTGCCAGACGTACTGGGTCCAGAGAGGAATGCCGGCATAGTGGTGATCTCGCAATCCAACGCCGGTCTTAATAGTTTATTGGCCTGCATCTGCAGAGAAGTAACCGCACCGATAGGGTATTCACCGCTCTCGATCTTGCGTTGGCTGGTGGCTATTCCGGCTTCACGGATTTCTTTCGCGCGACTGGATACATCGCTGAGGGGAAAGAAGGCGAAGTTGGAAAGTCCCATGGTAAATACACCTTTGCCTTGGGTGCTGAGGCAAGTATCAGCATCATGATCTCGGCTCATGAATTATCTCTTACAATAAATCAAGGTGCTTTTGAAGACCGCCATCGATCGAAAGCTCGTCCAATGTCGCATCTGGTATGTCATCCTTTAGTTCTAGATGCCAACTTGAGCACCGAAATAATCAAAGACTCGAGGGATCGGGACATACGGACAGACACCCCAACATAAATATGTTCTTGAATATTCTCGCCAACAGGCAAGTCGATAAGAGTGGGTATCCCAAATTGTTCTAAGACTGTTTTTCGTCCAATTCCAGAAAGTTCCAATATCTGGGGCGTCTTGAGTGTCCTACATCCGTTGAGCAGTCAAATATCTCGAAATTGTGTACCGACTTACCCTGCAGAAAGGATAACCTCTTTGTTGGCATGAACCACGCGCACTTGGTCCTCCGTCGAGAACATGAACTCGACACCAGTAGCAACTTGCTCGCCGTGAACGTCTGAGAGCACGACCTTTGTGACGTAGGCTTGGATTAGAACTGATAGGTTGTGCAGTCCTTGGTGGTGAGCGAAATATACCTAGGCTCTCAGTTAGAGACAATCCTTTTGATGCTGGTCCTGGAACTCACAGATCCAGCATAAGAGCGGGTGTTGGTGACAGGATCCAATGAGTTGGTGCTGAAAAATGCTCCATAAGGCTTTCGAGGCCGATGGTTAATATCTGCGGTCTTGCATGAGATACGACTCACATCACCAGTCAGCTAGCATTCAATGTCAGTCACAATCGTCTCTCTGATTAAGAACTCACTGGCGCTTTAGCTCGAGGCATCCCAGCATTTATCATGCTCTGAACCATCATCAATGTCTGTTTGGCCCGGAAACCAATTTGACGCACTTGATGGAATTTTACATCAAAATCAGGAACAGTCTTTGTGAAAGAGACCTGCACATGTCCGTCTAGCGTTCGTAAGTTTCATGGCAAAATCAATACAATAAAACTTGCCTGATCTCACAGGGGGAGACCAATCATCTGTGACTCCAGGTACAGCCACTTCGCGTGCTTTGTACCTAAATCCGCTCAAGTAGCTGATAACAAGGAGAAGCTGGCGACTTGCGATATAGCGCGAGAAACATATTTGAAGAATCTTCCAGAGTTCCATCCTACATTTCCCAACCTTTCCCAGTCTAAGGAGCTGATGATTCAGAACAAACACAATATGAAATATAGAGCACCTGCCATCGATGTCGTGCTTCTGAGGTTGAAGCCAGGCAGAGAAGTTAATACTGGAGCTCCCTCCGAGCCCCCGTCCTCTATCAATATACCGGGTCAGTACGGTCGTTCCTCCGGTAAATCTGAATTGCTTACCGGAACAAACCAATCGATCTATCGGCAGCATGCTTCTGTGGAACCTGGAGCACGATGTATCAAACCACGACTTCTGAACTGGAGACCACCCACAGTAGCGTGACTCCATGAATAGGCATCCTGCCCGAAATGAGACCCCCACTGTGCAGGTCGACCTGAAATGTACTAATCAAATCATGTAGACGCCCTGAAGGAGGCTAGCTCACAAATCGCCGGGTCGTTTTCATTCGTGTTTCCGGCTTCCAGGACAAGAACCGAGGTCTTTGCATCCTCTGCAAGACGTGCAGCCAAAGTGAGACCGGCAGTCTAGACGATAATTCAACCAAATGCTGGAAGTACATGCAGCAGAGACATACACCACCGCCTAGCCACAAGAGACGAGGTTAGCCAGCGGTCCACCGGGGAGAGGGGCAACGAACCGATAATGATGTAATCAAAGGACTGGTTCTCAACGTGTGCGATGTCGACGAGAGGCATTGTGGGCGATGGGGATGATGGTAGTGAGCGACCAATTTCACTGAAATAAAGCCACTCCCAGGTAGTCCTCGGGTCACAGTGACCGGTCCAGATACATACAGTTGACGAACTCGTGTGATCGGCGACGGCAAAAGACAACGCCCATTTGGAGCCATTTGGTGGCGGCTTCAATCACCGCTTCAGTATTGAAGCCGACTGAATGATGCGTGTGTCAGATGCCCCCCGATTTTGGATACGGCGTATCCATAATTGGATCATCCGCCCTTGCACTACTCACACCGGAGTTGAGGAAATTTCCGGTCAATACAATTTGATCCGGAAACTATGGGAATATTGTTGAGAATCGATCGGGCCGAAGTTTGTCCAGATTCTCAGCATATCATTTGTCCAATTATCTATCTTGAAATAGTCGATTTCGTGAGAGGAATCGAGTCCAAATAAAGTTGGTAAACCAACGTTGATTTCAAGACATCTCAAATGTTTGCCGATACTGATGCATTCGGCTTGAGCTTGGGCATAACTATTTTTTCTTGAATTTTGCCAGCAGCGTGGCCAAAGTGGCTCCAAAACCTCAATTATCAGCATTCCGAGATCGGCACAACTGAAAACTGGAATTTTGGCAGCATCATACCCAGACAGGGAGCGAAAGCGCAACTTTCAAGCATGCCGAAATTCAAGCCGAATGTGTCAGTTTCGGCAAACATTTGATACGTCTTGGAATCAGTGGTGATTCACAAGCTTTACTTTGACCCAATTCCTCTCACGAAACGCACTATTTCAAGACAGATAACGGGACAAAGGATAAGGTGAGCATCGGGACAAAATTCGGGCCGACCAATTCTCAACAACATTCCCATAGTTTCCGGATCAAATTGTATTGACCAGAAATTTGCTCAACTTCGGTGTGACTTTCGTATCTTCGTGCCGCGTGTTGCCTCTAGATCTTCTATTAGGAATACCTCCATGGAAGCTGGCTAGTTTCGTTAGTGACATCCGCGCGCCACACATACGGTTTCCCCGCCCCAAGCCTTGAACGCAACAGACTTGGTCAAATAGTTCATGGTCCTCGCTGGTTAAACAGAATTTTTGAAGTGTTCCGCGTGTGGCCCACGACTCGACCAGAACGACGCCTGAGGCTGCGGGAAATAGTCTCTCGAGTTTGGATGGATCGAGTTTGGATGGATTTATTTGGGTAAACCATTTGGACCCTTGCTTCTGTAGAAGGAGCGGATAAATAGTCTAAAAGCCGAGCCCATATGCAATAGTATCAGACGTGCGTTGTGGGTACGGTGTTTTGCTAGGATGTTATATCCCCGCCCAGCAAGTGCGGCCCGAGCAGGAGCTGAGATGCAGCCCGCGTGAAACTGAGCCGTTCCGTTGCCTAGAATCTGAGTGAGAGAGAGAAGTAACACCAGGAGTTGAATGCACCGACTGGCGGGGAAAATGCATTCATGACTATAACATTGGAGGTACGAGTGAGAGATTGGAGGTTAAAATATGATGTACCGGCGCCAGCTGTGAGGTTCTCTAATGAACGGGCGACGGGCGAAGGTGCTGGCACGTTAGACGGAGCTAAGTATCCGCCGTTGGGTCTTGTTCCTTGGACATCGGCTAAGTATGGGGATGACGAGGACGATTAAGGTATGTAACTGTATGATGAATAGAATCCCGAGGACGTACGCGGAGCTTGATACTCTTGTCGAATGAAAAGGGGCCGGATGGAGTACCGAAGGAACACGGAGGACGCGTACCTTGAAACCAGATAGACGCGATGTTCCGAGCTTTTGGCAAACCTGAATGAACTGTGAATCCGAATGAGTCGTCGAGGCGGACGTACCGGAATCAATCGAATAATATGAGGATGGATTGCAGAGCCTGATCCCACTGATGCGGAGTGTGTAGACGAACACGGTGCGCCGACTTTCGTACTGCCAACGAGAAATCTGACATAAGGCAATTTTTTCAAATAATAAAAAATACTCTCCACCAACTTGTCAAGTATGCCCCAGTCCCGAATGGAACGGGGTTCCTGTGTCCGGGTCTTGATGAGGCAGACATGCACCGTGCGCCCCTGGGCCGTTTCTTGTAAATTGTATTAGAACATAGGGTGGTCGGTGCTATGAATGTCCGGAATCCAGATACGACCCTAGCAAGAAGTGATAAGTCAGACGGTTTCGGGACTCTGCATGCTCGTGATTGATGTAGTAGAATTGTATCGCTGCGTCCCCCTACCGATAATGAGCGAGATTCGGGAAAGAAAGAAAAAACGACGACATCCCTCCTATAATCCGGATTCGAGTCGTAGACGAGCGCACTAGCGAGCCATTTTCCGAGGCAAGTATTTGAATCCAGCATTGGTCAAGTTCCGCTGTGATTTGAGTAGCCGGGAATCAGGCCTGATACTCGATTGATCACGGAATGAGATTTGCGGGGCAGGGAGGGGAGACGAAACGGGGCAGCCAGGGAGTTCAGCGGCGTGAGAACTGGTGATCCAAGAGGCGGAATGGGGTGAAAAGAAAGAGGAACGGAGCATGCACCTAGAATGAAAACTTGGTGAAAGCGAGTTGCCGAGAATCGGGATTACGATCAGTATGACTGGCCAGGAGATCATTGATTCCAGCGCAGAATGTATGAGAGGGAGATACAGAGCGAACCACATAGAACCACATAGAGTGGTGCGGCAATGCGCACCATCAGTACGCAAGGCCGGGTAAGTGACTCGATAAGACACGATGACAAGTGGGAATGGGAATGTGGGGGGGATTGGAGAGAATCGAGGATGAGGCGCGCAAGAAGGCAGATAGCAGCCTGGCGGGAGGATGAACTGAAGGCGTGACGGGCTTGAGGGTGGCAGGCTTCCTGAAAGAAAGGATGGGGAAATCTAAACTGAGCTTGGTCACCGGAGCAAGCGCGGCGGGCTACGCGGATGATTTGGCCATCCGCGAGAAAGCAAGCGTGCAGCTTTGACACGCCAGAGAGAGAAGAAAGGGCAGTCCCGTACGACGAAGAAGTTACAGAGAGAAACAAAGATACAGAAAGAGGTGTACTAGGAAGGAGACAACTGCGTGCGTGGGAAGAGGAGACACGACGGATCAATCCGCTATGGATCAAAGGTCGGATCAGTCTTTGTTCCTTACACCAAGGACCTAACCAGGACGAGGACTCCACCCTTTGCCCATCCCAGATCCGTATCCAGCCTTCTCGCCGCAAGCTGGAGCTCCAAACCACACCACCTTCTCTTCTTGTGCCGACTCACCCCGTACCTTGGCAACAAAATTGTACTTCGAAACCAGACACGTCGTTTGTGCCTCAACGCATTCAATCCCACAACTGTCTAGATATCCCAATCTCATCGCCAATTATGGATTCCAACTGTATCCCTCGTCTTGTAATTCTCTTGATTGTGTTCTTTACCTGAACCCCGACGCCTTGTTCCGCGTTGGTCGACAGAGTGGGAAGGTATATCTGATATCCTCCAGGCGGAGCTGATCATCACACAGCCGCTAGCAAGGAGTCTGCGTTACCGATGCTTGGTCAGTACTTTGATGCGAGCCTCTTCCATGTCCATGTCCACATGAGGCTCATCCAGACTCTTTCACCTGGCACTTTGCATTGACTTGGACTTCCTTCGATTGCGTTTGAGCGCGAGTTCAATCCCTCTGTATTTGAACGACCCAGGTTCTTCCTAGTCCAAATATGCCTCTGTTAATCCGTTCTCTGGCCCAGCCAATTGCCCTTGCGAGTCGCCGGCTCGCACTATACTTGACGCCAATTGGGAGTTCGTGTTTTCGCACAGCTCCCTGCTGTACATTTACACTAATGATAATGATATTCCGCCTTGCACGAACCTCGCGCTTTCCCGCTCCAACATCTCGCTTGGCTCCCTGTTCCCCCTCCCATTCATTTTCTTCCTGTCCCATTAAATATCCCAGGCAAACTATGTGAGGAAAGCCCGGCGGCGCGCGGCGCGCATCTGCGTAACACCAAGAACTCAGCATCCACCTGCGCATGCGGAAACCCCGGTTCGACTCCGGGCTGGGCCATAGAAGAGCTTTCCGCCCCTTTTCCTTTTGCTCCTAAGCGATGTGCCATTCAAACACCGCCTCGGTAATCACGTATCAATCGATCCCAACCGCGCCGGAATATACCTACCTACCTACCAAGTTCGAGACGCAGGACCTTGATTCCCCCTCCAGGCTCCAGCCTCTCGTTTCGATTCACGTGTCTTTCATCACAGATTATTCGTGTCATCCGCGCATCCTGGGCGCCAGATGTATTTCAGAAGCAAACTTTGTGAAGACGACCCGGCAGCGCGCGGCGCGATCCGCTTCTCATATGACAGCAGTGCGATAATCGACCTGCGGAGCCCCGTTCGACTCGGGCCCGGGACATGATCGAGGTTCGTTTTCTTTTTCATTCCCTCAGACACCCGCTCGTATGTCTGGCAGATATGCCTGGACCAACCTTTCCGCACGTCCAAACCTCGATTGAATCCTCGTTCCAAATACTCTTCTCAGTCGATTAGGTTTCGAACCTACCGCCAGTAAATTCAACTTCACCGGTAGACATTTCACTGCTTCACACTTCACGCATAATACGTGTATCTCAACGCAAACTTCAAGAACAGGTTCAGTAGCGCGCGGCACGCTTCTCCCTTGCGTTAAAGAAGATTGCATTTCACGTAGAGACATCCCGTTCGACTCGGGGCAGGGCCGACGAGAACTTGATATGCATTTTTATACTTTCCCGTTCTTTCTGTCTTTATTTCTTACTATTTCGTGCAGTCTTTATTTCTTACTATTTCGTGCAGTCAAAGAACCTCGTACTCTCTTCAATTGATTAAGCTTTGAATCCACCGCCCGCAAATTCAGCTCTGCCGGCAGATGCCACATTTTATTGGGTCACTCCGTCCTATGTGCATCCATCCCGTCTGTTATTCGTCAATTAGATTCAGCACCCTGAGGCTGGTATGTACGTTTATCTCAGCGCAAACTTCAAGACCGGGCTCAGTAGCGCGCGGCGAGCTTCGGCCTTCCGTCGAAAAATATTGCGTTTCATCAGGAGACACCCCGTTCGACCCGGGTTGGGTCATAAGTAAGTCGCAGGGTCTTTTTTAATGCTTTCCTGTTCTTTCTGTCTTCCTTTATTATTATTTAAGATAGTCGAAGGCCCGAAAAATAACATCCTTCGAGTCTATGGTTGAAGTTTCCTCACAACAATTCATTTGATTCTGAAAAACTGCGCCGCTCCGAACGCCTCCGCATAGCGGAGTGTCCACATATAGCTCTGGCCATATTACGCACGGTGAATCCCTGCTCCCCGTTGCGCGCATTTCCGCTGTGTGCTAAGTTTCAACTTCAGGTACAATCTTAAGGTAATTCATTCTATTATATAAACCAACAGCTTGGCAACGTTTTCAGATGGTCTTGAACGATCCAGGGCACACCTGCTGCTGTACAAGGTATTGATGTCATACACCTGCCCCTAGGAGTCATTGCAGATACCTGAAACGGCATCGGGCGCGGCTTTCTTCAAAGAATAGCCCTCGCTCGTAGTCATGTTCGGCTCCTCACCCAGCGCAGTGCTCTTCATTTCCACCGTGTCTGCCTCGAAATGAGGGTGTCGTGCCGCCGCAAAATGGATGGGCAATGTGTCCTGGGCAGGCGCGCCGCTCGAAGAGGGAATTACCATGTCCGCGGCGAGGTCAAGGCGCGTATGGCGGTAGACGCGGCAGGCCATGATGCTGGTGAGCATAACGTTTGGGAGGGCGAGGATACTGCGCAAGCCGGGGCTGACGCCCGGCGCGTAGATCATCACAGACAATGCGATGTTGCTAATCACTGATATCCTGTACAATTCATTGGATTTCTAGTACAGCCGGTAAGGAGAGAGCGCCACGCACATGTAATACTTCTGGCCGTCGACGAAGAGCGCTTTGGAGAAGGAGGGGAGGTACGCCCCGCTGATGAAGGCCCGGCATTTCTCGCGGAAGGTGTAGTTGACGTGCGTGTTGCTGACGAAGCGGTACGAGATGGCGACGAAGACCGCTGTGTCGAAGACGGTGGGAGTGATGGATGCGGAGCTGGTGTACGGCGCGAGCTCGGCGATGGTGCAGTATCGCGTGGGCCCGATGTTGATGCCGCCTGTGCCGAATTGAGAGAGGAATGAGAATGGGACGGAGTCGTAAAAGCGTATGAGCGGTGGTGGTGCTCACCTGTGCCGAAAGGGATGGTGATGCAGGCTGCAACTTCGGCGATCCACAGAAGGGCGAAAGCGATGGTGATCAGGCGGCTGTTGGCGTAGATGGCGCGCACCCGGAAGAAGAAGAGGAGAGATGTGGACGGGACTGCGATTGGGTATAGACTGTCAAGCACTAGATCGAGGGTGTGGCATCCTCCAACTGGAGATGCTGCACAAGGTGTTCACGATGAGGTAACAGCACGGAATGCGAGGGAATAAACTCACTCAGAAAAACTGTGAATCCAACCACCCAAACAAAGCAAATAATTCTACGCTTCATCAGACGCCGCCAAATTCTGAACGCGGGGACTCACCTCGAAGTGAAATACGCGATGATTGGAGGACGGATCCGGCACTTAAATAACAGATGGAAATCGGCCTTGATGTTATTCAAGATGTCCCAGATGAAGACCTGGATGGGGGAATGAGATACGATTCGAAAGAAGTGATGTCTCGCACCGCAGCTGTGCCAACCCACACGTAGCGCAAGAGCTCAATCTGCGTAGCAATATCAGGGGGGACCAGTGAGAGAGGCTCATTGCTGAGTGGAATAGGATCCATGGCGGGAAGCGAGGGGAATGACGTGGAGAGTCGACTGTTATATCACTGGGAGGTGATAAGATCGACTGACAAGCGTGGGGTGAGAACCTCCACGGCGTGTTTGAGAATGAGACTCCGGTAGGTGTCTCCAAGGCCCAATCTAACCAGGGCGACATCAGACAGTCTAGCTCCGGAGGCCCTGAATTTCTGAGGTCAAGAAGGATAGGAATCCTCCTAGGATCCTTGTGTTTGGTGTTGACAGAGAAGTTGGAGTCGACAGCAGGGTGGAGCTCACTATTAGTTCACAACCACATGATCTTGGAGCCTGAACTAATCTTGGCTCTGTCAGATTCGAACAAGATGAGAGAAAGAACGGACTTTGCCGGCAGTGGCTGTGCTAACAGCATCGACGCTCTTTTGCTTCCGATCAGCACGTCGATAACTGGGGCTTGAAGCTTGAGCTCTGAAGCGTATTCATATCTGGAATTGAAACGTCTTGATTATATGATTTCAAGAACACCAGGACCTCTCCGTCGCAGCCCCAGTTTCCATGGGGAACGAAGTTTCTGCAGGCAATTTTCACGTCCTGCAGGGAGCAAAGGCAGGCCGCGCGCAACCAAGTAATGTTCCACGACCTTAGGTCAAGGGATAATACACACACCTACATGCACACAGCGTCGGCGTAAGAATATTGAATTTATGGATGAAAAAGCAAGTACACGCACGCCTGAACGAATACTTCGAATTTCATATAGCTTGTATGAAGGTTCGCAGCGCGGAATGCCCGGTGAGGAAATCGGGGAGTGGAAGATACGCCAGTGAAAAGAGAATCTCGTGTCGATTCGTCCCGATTCGACTTGGGCGCTCTGCGCCGGCGGATCCTCCGGATCCACGTGTGGAGGAAGGGAGCGTGGGCGGTCACGAGGATTGCGCGTAAGGGAGGCCTGCGGGCAGCATGTAAGGTCCAAGGCGGAACGCACTCATACTTACAGCGATACAACCTCGCAACCGTCGGAAATCGGGGGCGATGGCGGGGGGCGATCGAAGAAGAAGAAAAGGAAAGGCATAGAAAGACGTCGGTGGGACACAGGTCGCGAGCGACTACGTTGACTTCTGATCAGGAGGCGTGGCATGTGCAGAGGGTGCTGGCACAGGAAGGAGGCGCATATATGCACCCGATCCAATCTTGACTTGACGCAGCCCAATCCGAGTGTCGACGAGATTGAGGAAGGCCATGCGAGCCGCAATATCTACCTACACGGCTCCCCGGTCCGCATCCAATCCTTTCAACGGGAAATTTTGAGAAGAGTGAATCTCGTACAATAATCGGGTCGCAGACAGACTGGCATTAATTGGGTAGGGACACGTAGGATCTAGGTGAGCACGAACACAGAGATGTGCTTGAACGTTTATTCTTCTGCGGAACTCTGGAGAACATACGTGAATCAGAAAGTTCACGGAGTGAACTACGTGAACTGCGTGAACTACGTGAACTGATGGCGAACTGCGTGAACTCATTAGATAAGCTGCCCCTATCTAAGTGATGCCGCAAAATACTCATTTACGAGGCCTTTTCTTCGTGTGCGCGAAGATTCGAGGCCCCTCCCCTCCCTCGCTGCGCTCGGGGGGTCCCCCGAGCCGGGGCCTCTCAGGTCGGCACACTAAAGCCTCGTTCGCGCTTTTTACTTTGTTTCTCTCCTCCCCATTGTCCACTAACCTTAACCCCAACCCTAACCGTCGAGGCGGGATGTTACAGCTAATACCCGGAGTTAGGGCGCGCTGCGCTTGCCCTAACTCCTCGATAGCGGGATGCAGGCGTCGCCAACTACATGCTTTATCCCAGTGGCAGCGGTGAACTCGCCGCTTACCAAGCAGTTCACGGAGTTCATGGAGTTTACAGAGTTTACGGGGAGTGGGTGAACAATCTGATTCAAGGATTTACTGTCAGTGGTACCTGCGAGGGGAACAAAAAACAGTGTGTCCCCATATGGTTTCTACGGAGATGGAGAGCACGGGGCGTCGAGCATGGAGCCGATTTGAATCTGGGACTCTGCGAGTCGGCGACTCCGAGCGGCGGTGTTGCGAAGCAAGCCGGGGAGCGAAAGTGGATGGAGAACGAGGGCGCGGGCCAAGGTACAGAACTTAGTCGAAATCCCGAGAAGTCCCAGAAGACGAGCCGCTACGCGAGCAAGAGGTGTAGGGCTGCCGCCCGTGGCCGTGGCCACGGTTCCACGGCACCCGTGGCACGGGTATGAGCCGTGTGAGCCGTTGAAAACACGGCCGTCACGGCCGTCTTACGGTTAGCCAGACCCAGCAAAACCGTGGTTGAAATCCTTTCGGACGGCTACTACTCTCATGTCAACGACAAAGCGCCCGATGTTATCCTACACGCACGCCATCTTTCGCGGCCTTCAAGAGGACTTACGTGTCAGTTTGAATGAACTGCCGTTCTCGACGCCCTCGGTACTTCGAAACGGCCTTCTGGATGCGCACCGCAAGCTGAGTGATTATTACTACAAGTCCGACGACTCCCATTTTTACACTTGGGCCGCGCGTGAGAACTCCTATCTCCTTCGTGGCGATGTCTTTCTGATATTCCTTCCACAGTTCTCGATCCGGGCCGTATTTCGTATGACGGACTCAAGGCCGATTTTTGGCGGGACGAAGCTCTCATGACGCAGTTGGACGCCGCCAAGAATGTACTAGACGACTACTTCCATGACAATTACGCGAACAAGACTGCACGCGCTCCCACCGATCAGCCGCCCGTGGCTTCTTCCTCGACCCAACAGTTCGCGTCGCCGCAGAAGGACTTTGTTGCCAGGTACCGTGTCCAGCGGCGCAGCGTCCGCGACGAGCTCCGCGACTACTACAACTCGCCGCGCGAGGACTTTGTCCTTTGTGATCCAGTGAAGTGGTGGGTTGCCCGCAGAGCACAATTTCCAAATTTGTTCTGCCTTGCACGCGATCTCATGACCATTCCCGGTTCGTACCTCGTTGACTATATATTCAGAAATCTCATATTCACCTTTCCTAGGGTCTGCCGTTGCAGTTGAGCGCATTTTTTCGGGAGGCCGCGATACAATCTCGCTCCGCCGGGCCAGTTTGAAGCCGGACACCATCAAAACATTGATGCTAGTGAAGCAACGCCTCCGCCTGGCTCGCACCGCTATTCAGGAGATTGTCGGTTGAATTACTTGTTATATAAACACTATAAACAATTTTTTCTTTGCACTGCCAAAACCCGTGGTACCGTTTACGGCCGTGCCGTGGACCGTGCCGTGCCGTCGGAGCCTCTCAGATCGACCTCACGGGCCGTGTAGGGCACGGCCGTGCCGTGGAAAAGCCGTCGATTCCACGGCCGTGCCCGTGACGGGCACGGGTGGCAGCCCTAAAGAGGTGGTGGCGGAAGGAAAGCGGAAGACAGGTCCGAGTCTTGTTTACCATCAACGCTCTAACCACACAATGATTGGGCCATCGGCATTTCGGATCTCTGTCTTCCTTCCCTCACCCGTGCCTCGTTCTTCTCGCTCTCTGGCGGGCCAATCCGCCCATTCTCTCGCCGTCGTCGTTGCTGGAGTTGAATCGTTTACCAGGTAAGCGTCTGTCTGCGTATTCATTGATAGCGATCACCCCGGGCGTAGATATAGTATCCCCTACCTCACATAATGTACCATCGGCGCCTCGTGCACACAGCGTGTCGCGACTCACCACTCCTTGTCCTATTCTCACGGGGAATACTGGATCCAAGCCCACCGGGCAAAACCTCGACGAACCTAGTACTGGATCCAAGCGCACCATTACCGAGTATGACTACGAGGAGCCCACCACACTGTCCCCAAAGCGCCACAAGGCTACCGAGAAAGATCACGACATCCAGGGGAATGACCTGAACCGATACGAGGGATTTACTTACTTAATACACGAGTTATCAAGGCGGCGCTTACAAGTTACGTCTTTCCGTCTTCCACAGTCATGCCTGCTCGGTCTGCTGATGCTCTATTTTCTTCCCTGGATGTTGTGCGGTTTTATAGATCTTTGTTTCTGCCCGCATTTCTTTTGGGAAAAATACAGACTGAATTATAACTCTTCTTGCACATTAAAGAGCGAGCAACACGCCGGAAGCTCGAAACGCCACAGCAGATACCTTCAGAGGTTCATTATCCCTATCAATATGTGTCGGCGCTAAGGAGGCCTGGACGGCTCCCAGTTTACGCGGAAATTCCCATGTTGCATTAGCTCGGCTTCGACACCTGGCATGATCATTATGTTCTGTGTGTGCAGTTTTCCTTCGCCCACCATGTCGTCTCCCGAAGCAGCATCCATAGTCATCACCACCATACCCAGTGGCAAGATACCCTCTGTCGCTCATGGCCGTATCCCTTCCATCGTGGAAAATACGACTGCACAGGACCTTTGCACGCACCGTGACGCCTCGGAAGAGGTTATCCAGCCGCACACACGAGAGCTCACAGCCACAGAGCAGCCCCTTGTCGCGGAGACGGTTGAGCAACTCATGTATGAGATGGAGATTTCTTCCACCATCCCCAGTGGCGAGATACACGCTGTCAATCATGGGCACATCTCTTCCGCCGTTCTCGCCGTGGAATATGCGACCACACAGGAGTACCTTGACGACTCGGAAGAACGAGATCTCACAGACACAGAGCAGCCCCTGGTTGAGGAGACAGTTGGGCAGCTCATGTCTGAGGAGGAGATCCCCAGTGGCGAGATACACACTTTTGCTTTTGAGCTCATCCCTTCCCCCGTTCTCACCGTGGAATATGCGACCGCACAGGAACACCTTGACGACTCGGAAGAACGAGATCCCACAGACGCAGAGCAGCCCCTGGTCGAGGAGACAGTTGAGCAGTTCATGTCTGAGGAGGAGATCCCCAGTGGCGAGATACACACTTTTGCTTTTGAGCGCATCCCTTCCCCCGTTCTCGCCGCGGGAGATACGACCACAGAGGACCTTTACACGGACCTTGGCGACTGGGAAGAACGAGAGCTCACAGACACAGAGGAGCCCCTTGTCGCGGAGACGAGTGAACAGCTCATGTCTGAGATGGAGATTCCCTCTTCGAAAACTATTGGAATCGATTTGGGAACCGCCTACTCGTATGTAACGTCATGAGTTCGCGTCGATTCAGACTTGTCTGACTGACTCTTTTTTATTCAATAGCTGCGTCGGTGTCTGGCAAGGGGATCGTTTTGAGATCATCGCCAACGACCAGGGTAACCGCACCACACCGTCGTGTGTCGCGTTCTCCGACAACGAGCGCCTCATCGGCGATGCCGCGAAAAATCAAGCCGCGATGAATCCAACTAACACATACGCATTAATATTTTTGTTACGCTTTTCGTTAGCGATGTTCTGACTTGTTGCATGGAGGGTGTTTGATGTGAAGCGGCTCATTGGCCGGAAATTTGAGGACAACGAGGTGCAGGCTGATATAAAACACTTCCCTTTCACCGTCGTCGGTCGGGGAGGCAAGCCGTACATCCGCGTCCAGTATCGCGGCGAGCAAAAGGAATTTGTAAGCCTTTCCTTTTTCTCTTATGGTGGTCTCTGATTTTGACTGTTGTGTCTATCATAGTCGCCCGAAGAAATTAGCTCCATGGTCCTTCTCAAAATGAAGGAGACCGCCGAGGCGTACCTCTGCACGACCGTCAAGGACGCCGTCCTCACCATCCCTGCGTACTTCAACGACTCGCAGCGCCAAGCCACCAAGGACGCCGGCATTATCTCCGGCCTCAACGTCCTACGTCTCATTAACGAGCCTACCGCTGCTGCTCTTGCATACGGTCTCGACAAAAAGCTCGCCGGCGCGGGCGAGTGCAATGTTCTCACTTTTGATCTTGGCGGTGGAACGTTTGATGTGTCCCTCCTGACCATCGAGAACCACGTCTTCGAGGTTAAGGCCACTGCCGGTGACACGCACTTGGGCGGCGAGGACTTCGATAACCGTCTGGTTGATCATTTCGCTGCAGAGTTCAAGCGCAAGAACAAGAAGGGTATATCTTATTTTATTTTACTTTTTCTGGACGCGGGATTTATATTTGGTTCATAGATCTCTCCTCTGACCCTCGTGCCATGCGACGTCTCCGCACGGCTTGCCAGCGTTGAGACGGGGGCTCTCGAAGTACGGCGGGAAATATGTGCTATCTAGCCGCTAAATGCAAATGGACAAATGAACTATCCACTATACACTAACAACCAAATCACACTACAACCAATCACTCCTCTTGTATTGAGAGCTTTGAGTCGGGTAGTTCGGGGTTTGAATCAACGGTTTGTTGACCCTATAGCTAGTCTGTACTCGTAGGGGTACTTGCTAAGATCGCTACTCAATTAAGGTGTCTTACTTGAGTAAGGTTCTTGGATATTGTTTGGGTAGTTCTGGTCTTATTTCAAGACTAATGCGGTACAATGTACGATGTTTTTAAGAGTTTAATGACACAAGGTCGGGTTTGGGTGTCTAATAGACGGGTTTGTGGTTATACACCGAGGTTTTTGGATGGCTTTCGGCCTTAAAAGAGCTTTCGGCTCAGTACAGATGTTCGGCTTTCGGCCTTAAGAGAGCTTTCGACTCAATATGATTCAACGAGACTGGTTCTGACGGCTTTCGGCCTTAAAAGAGCTTTCGGCTCAGTACTGATGTCGGCTTTCGGCCTTATTCAAAGGGTTTTCGACCCAGTTCTCGAGGTTTCTTATATTTTTAAGGTCTGATCCAAATCCAAATCTATTTCTGGTGCTAGGTGTCTGTGGGCTAGGCCCGAGCTAATCAAATCTAGTGGAACAAACAAGGACAACCAACTCTGGTGCCTGCCTCCAAGGGATATGCGCTCCCGTTCCTGCCCTTTCTGCCCCTTATTTATACTACTCTCAACCTGCTTACACTACTTGGTTTACGCTACTTGCTCTCTAATATGACTCGTACGGCCTCCTGTCTCCGTCGGCGTCCCTCGTTCTTGATTGGCCAGTAAAGGCGTGCTCTGACAGTTGCACACGGTCGTTGGTTTGATCCATCAAGGAGCTCTTCTTGGCAACTGATGCCTTGCTCGAGTAAGGTCTTCTTCATCTGTGGCTCTATGTCCCGAGCCCGGAAGGGTCTTCTTCGTCTAGCCTGCCATCGTAGCTTCAATACGGTACCCCATAGTCATAGGTTAGCTCAACCTGTCTATCCATGATTCGATTAGGAACCTAGGATGCCTTATCCGATTTAAGGATTATCGCGATCTCTATAGTGATGCTGGTTGCCTAGATCCGGAATTGCCGGTTCTATTCTTGGATGCTATCCGTTTTGGCAGTATCTGCCTTCTCTCAGTAGCCATTCCCATCATGTGGCCTGAATGCGCTAGTCCCTCGTGTCAAACACGGACAATCTTAGTCTAGTCAATCTTTTTATGAAGGACTTGGTTCCGCCACTGTGCAAATATGATAGTTTCCTTCCCATCTCCTTGGTAAGTGTCCCAGCAAGCAGCCTTAGGCTTTATATAACCTAGTTTCTCTGCCACGATAGTCTAGTTCCTTACTCGAGTAAGACATATATTGGCCCCATTTGTGGAGGTACCGCTATAGATCCTCCCGGTTCATTCCCTAGTGCTATTAGACTTGTTAGGCTACTCGTTCGGAGCTCCCGAAAGCCTCTTAGGTATGTAGCACACATGCTTGACAGCTGGAAATGCGTAAAATGCGCAAATTCAGGTGTACTTGATTACACGGCTTATCAGCGTGCTAAGCGCACCCTCTCTGCCGCCACACAGACCTCCATCGAGATCGAATCCCTCTTCGAGGGGATCAACTTTCACACTTCCCTCACCCGCACGCGCTTCGAGGACATGTGCGGGGACCTCCTCCGTAGCACTCTCGCGCCCATCGAGAGGGTGCTCCGAGATTCCAAAATCGACAAGTCGAATGTGGACGAGATCGTACTAGTCGGTGGCTCTACCCGTATCCCGCGCATCATAACACTCGTGTCCGACTTCTTCAACGGCAAGGAGCTTAACAAAAGCATGAACCCCGATGAGGCGGTCGCCTGTGGGGCCGCTGTCCAGGCGGCTGTCCTCTCCGGTGCCGTCCAAGCGGCCGGCCTTTTTGGTCCCGGGGAGCCAACCATCCCCTCCGGCGAGACCTGGAAGGAAACAGACTGCGTAGGCTTAAGCCCGGTTCGCGACATCAAACCGCTCTCCCTCGGTATCGACACAGCGCCGCTGGGTGTCATGGCTATCCTCATCCCGCGAAACACCCCCATACCAACCAAGAAGAGTGGCATGTTCACGACGTACTTGGACTACCAGACTGCGGTGCTCATTGAAGTATACGAGGGCGAGCAGGCACACGCGAAGGACAATAACCTGCTCGGTAAATTCCAGCTGTCTGGCATTCAGTACGCGCCGCGCAATGTCCCGCAGATCGAAGTCACCTTCGACATCGACGCGAACGGGATCCTCGATGTATCCGCCTACGATAAAGTGACCGGCACGTCGAACAGCATCACTATCAATACCGACAAGGGGCGGTTGTCGAAGGAGGAGATCAATCGCTTAATTGAGGAGGCTAAGACGTATAAAGGTATCTTTATTTATTTTTGTCCCCGGGTCTCCTTGTTGACTGGCTTGTTTATGCGTTCAATAATATACTTGAGTCGTACGCCTATAACGCAGAGCGCGGTTAACCAGGATTTCAACTCGTTGGACGCGCTGAGTATTCGGGGGGCGGCTTTCGTTTGCACGCTACGAGAATGATACTTGTATGACTTGTTGCCGCCTGTATATTAACACTCACTGGCTGCTGTACATAAACATTTTGGCATGACGATGCGGTATAGGGGGGAAATGGGAACCGAAAACGGACCGTCAATCTTCAGCGGTACGATGGGATCTGCGGAGCCTTGCAATAGCTGAGCGCGTGGTTGAATGATTGGTAAAACACAAACCGATTGAAGGTGCAGACTCAAGTTGTGTGCCGACCTCGTGGTACGCCGTGCACAAATTAACAAGTTGAGAACACCAGCAGAGGGGTTCGGGCAAAGTGAAAGTGCCGCCAAGTGCCGCCAAGTGCCGCCATGGCGGCAGTTGGCGGCAGTGTGGGCGGCAACGAATGGCGGCACTCTGACACATAAGGTCACCCTGTGCCTGGTCTGGCTTTCTCAGTTATATACACATTTCCTACGTACCTTGTTGTCAATCATACACCGAATTCACGCCAAAAAAGAAGGGTGGATAGTCATATACCTGTAAATTTCCGATCGAGTGGCGGCAGTTGGCGGCAGTTTACCTTTTTGGGTGGCGGCAATGTGGCGGACATGAAACTTTTTTGGGCGGCAGTCGGCGCCACTGGCGGCAGTGTGGGCGGCAGGGTTGGGCGGCAATGTGGGCGGCACTCCAGTTTGAGGGCGGCTGCGGGCGGCAGTTTCATCTGTGACATGGCGGCAGTGTGACGTTGGTGGCGGCGGCAATTTTTGTGGCTTGGCGGCAACTTGGCGGCAACTTTGGCAGTGAAGCGCAAAAAGAAGTACGAGCCGAAACCCACTCCAGTAGTCTCGTACACAGCCCCTCATGACATCCCAATTCGGGAACCCTGTCATGAGGGTCTGGGCTGTAACCAGCGAAACAAACATCACCCTCTCCCACCTTCCGCCCGACACCCGCTCTCAATTCAACAGCCACTTCAAGCCGAGTCTCCTCCAGTGGGCCGGGACGCTCCCTGCCTGGGAAGGCATCGAGTCCTGGGAGGATATCGCCGAATTATGGAACAAGCATTTCTCAAAGCATCCTCTGGGAAATAATAAAGACCTCCAAGTCGTTGTGGTGAAGCTGGTGCGCATGATATGATTCTGCAGACTCGTTGCCTTACACTCTTTTATTATAGGCCGAGGCGAAGATCAATACTTGGCGACACACCTTCGCCTCCGCTGCTATCGCCTCCCTCGAACAACTCCTCGATGCCTGGGGCCTTGAGGATGCTCATGAACGCGGCGAGACCGTCAAATGGCTCCTGGAGAAGCAGGACAACGGATCTCGCGTCTTCTGGTACCGGAAATTCTATGCAGATCCTGTCGAAGGCGCCGACCCAGAGGACGAACTCGAGGTCAACCCTGTGGTGCGTATTATACTGAACGTCTCTGTTTAGAATACTGCTGATGCTCAATATACCAGGGCCTCTTTGGAGGGCACCTAATCATCGATGCCCTCGCTTCCCACTATAAATCTGCCTACCCTGGCGGCCTTGCAAACGCGGTGGTGCTCCCCAAGGGCTATACGACGCCGGTGGGACCCCTCGTTTACGCCATTCAGGCGGTGCGTCCATTTATAATATCCATCGTGCATTATCTGACAAGGATCTAAGTCGCAACGTGCACTAAATTATTACAAGTCCGGCAAGCTCACCATTCCCTCGCAGCGTCTGGGGGAATTCTCGAAGACCAATTGGGGCGACCGGTCGACCACCCGTAACAGCGAATTGATCCCTGTCAACACCACGTCCGAGTTGCTCGCCTACATCAAGGAGCTCACAGACCGTCAGTGGACCAGGATCGTCGAGGCGGCCATCGCGGCCTGCCGCACCTCGCGCAAGGCGGAAAAGGCCACCGAAGTCATCGATGTCGATGAAGCGCCGCCCCGCGCGTCGTACAAACTGCCCGACAACGATTCTGATTAACATCATTTCTCCGAAGTGAGTCCTATTCTGGCTCCGGCCGCTGCTGCGTCGCTGATATTGCCTCATTTAGAATCATCTGCCACACGCTGCCCTGCCATAGGGCTGCCATGTAGTAGATGCAGGTTGAATATCGTAGATATCGCTCAATAAATATTATTTATTCATGAATTTGGGTTCGCTAAGCATCTTTTTGCGTCTTTTTTGTGAGCCTTATTCATATTCTTATTATGTCTTTTCGTGTCTTTTTGGCCCCTTTTCCCCTTTTTTAAGGAAACGGACTTGGAGTAAAAAAAGATGGTGGATCTTTTTCAGCTTTTCGGCGTTTTTGGCTTCCAGAAGATGAAAAAGCTGGCGAAAAGCTAATGTGCTAAGATGCTGATGAGCTTGGCCACCTTTGAGTTTTGGAGCGAGGCGCATCTTGGTAGTGGTAGGTAGAAGAGAGGCAAAAAACAGGGGGTTTATATTATACATAAAGGAGGGACAAAGATCGATCGTTAGCGGTCAAAAACAAAGGGGTTCACAGTCCCTACCATGGATACCACACATACAAAATGGACTTGCATAAATTTGAATTTGGTGCGACATCTTGGTCACGTGGGGTTGTTGTACGCATCACGTCCTCTCTTTAAACGTGTCAAACTACCTCTATAATGGCAAAGGACAGGAAAAAAGCCCACCCATCTCGTCTGCATCGTGTTGCTGTCAAGCGTGTCCGAACTATGGTCGGAGTCAAGTTGCCAAATGGCACCACGAAGCTCAAGCTCAAAGCGCTCAATCCCAAGGAGGCCCAGGAGCTTCACTACTCCACGAATGCAGCAGTGCTAGCCAAAATTAACGGTATGGGATGTCCCAGTCACCCATCTTCCTATATTCACATCATCGCCTGAGTAGACCTACCGGAGGACAAGCGTCGCCAATTCTTTCAGCTCCGCGAGGCACAGGGTTTTGACGACGTCGATGAGAGCCTAGAGATGAACCTGGATGATGTTCTGGCGGGGAATATCCAATTTGAGATGAGTAATGGCGGTGGTGAGCTGGAGGACCAGATCCGTCATGAGATGGAGCAAGCCAGGTACGTGGTAATGGTGGTAATGGTGGATTGTTTGCTAATTAATTGCTCTCCAGATCCAAAGATACCCGAACACGCACAGACAGAACTTCCCGCCGTGTTCTGGGCTTCCGTGGGCAGCAGAAGGCTATCACAAAGGCTTATATGAAGTGGGGCGCTACTCAGGGAGAGTATGGACTGGACGAGGGAATATCTTCAGCACCAGCTCCGGATCCAGAGCAGGTCGACGGAGTGTATAGTATCAAGGTCGTGGACCTCTTCAGTACGCTCAATTCATCTGAGTGTTCCATGCAAGGTACTAACAATGATTTAGATTCATACATTATGCATGTACCGTTGGAGAAAACGGATGAATTTGTTGTGTCATCTCTGGTTGGCCAAGGCCTCTTTCCGTGCTCACCTTGGGCCCCTAAGTCGGCGATTTCAACTCGCGTTCTGGAAATCTTTCGCCTAGCAAGGCTGCGTTCACCGACCCTGTCAATACAGAGTTGGGTCAAAACTCTGTGCGATCTCCATGGCCAGGCGTATACTCCGTACCTTTCTCAGCAATTCACTATCTGCTTTGACCTGTATCTGGAGACCCTCAAGGCTGTGGACCAGCATGTTGCCAAGGCTGTTGGAAGGGATGCAACCGGCTGGCGCCTGAAGAACTGCTGCCCTTCCTGTACCTACAAGCTGGAGGGCGAAATGAAGCTTATATTTTCTATGCTTATGGCTGGGGACGGGAACAACTCACTCAAGAGAGTATTGAAGAAGGACCGTGGCAGCTACGATGATGATGGGAATCCTACACGTGGAAAAAGCGAGAAGGATGACCCTAGGACAGCAGAGGCAGGGGGCGATTATTTTTTGTCCAGAGAGAAGGTGGACCAGTGGTCAAAGGAGGTGCTTGCAACGATGGTTGATATTCCGGTAAGCAGCGGTCGTTTCTGGAGGGCAATCGTACCTGAATCATTTTCATGCAGACAAGCGATGACCCAGAGGAAAAGTCGGCCTGTGAGGAGCGTTGGAAGAACCTCAGTGATGATCTGACTGCAAGGATGTGGGGTGTGTTTGATGAGACGGGGGTGTTCCTAGCACTGTGCCGTCACGGATTTGTCCTCCTGTTAGCCGACATGGTGAGGAGTGGAGAACTGTAAGTCCTTTCACGGTAACCGTGGTATCGGTGGTATTGGTGGTAATGATGGCTACTGACGATTTTTGAAGAGCAAAATATCCCCTCACCATTGTTGATGCCCTGTTGGATGCCTTTGGTCCAGACCTTGGCTTTGGATATGATATTGGCTGCGGATTCGCAACCACAGTCAAGAAGAGCCCCCTTGGAGAAAAGGCGGAGCGCTTAAATTTGAAGGCCCTTGTGGGTGCTTTCCATGGCCATGCCCATAACCGGCTATGCCAGCTCACCTTCCTGGCTACGTATGTGCCAGGGTTGGGTTTGGAGGACCTGGAGGGTTGTGAGAGGTTTTTCTCCCAGTCCAATGCGCTCTCCCGGTCTACCAGATATGCCAGTATCTTTCACAGACGCCAGACAATCGCTACATACCTTGCCCATACGGATGTTTTTGATGCTTATGCCAACCTCAGTTAGTGCTGTCATTGTTGTGTTGACGCTCGCTGACCTGCCTTTCTTCTTTTCTCTCAAGGTACCTTCCTAGTTAACAACTACAAGCAGGCTCTGGAAATTCTAGACCGCGAGGAAGGACTCTATGCAGCGATGGACGAGATGGGAATCGACCATGTCTCCGAATTTGCAGACCGACTTGAAGAAGAGCGGGAGTATTTGAAGGGGCTAGGAGAGGAGCCAGAGGCAGAGACTGACCAGATGGATTATCTCCAGCGCCTGGTGAAGCTCATGGACAAGTGGTATGTTCTCAATCCCTTCACAATCCCAGCCTAGCTTACCAGTGCATGTCATCTCCCCAAAACTACCACCACTACCACCGATACCGTGAATACGAACATAACCTAGGGAGATTGTACACGAGAAGTGCAGCACAAATTCCAAGGCGACTAAGATAGCACAGCGACATGCTCGTGAAGGTTATGACCGAGCCCTTGCGGACGTTCAGCAGAGTGAGCAAAAGATGGAAATCGTAGAACACTGGACGTTTGGCAGCACAGATTGGGACAATGCTGCTACCTGGTCAATTGGTGGAGGCCGTGGTCCAGAGTATGTTGATATTTTGAGTGTCCAGGGACACCTAAGCTATTATTTTACCCTAGAGAACATTGCTGCGGCATAAAAGCAAGATTGCTGCAGTGCACGCGGCAATAATTTGCGTGACACTGCGGCAATCTAAATTTGTGCTACGGCAGTCTGCGGCACACAGCGGCACTTTCACCGTGCCCCTGTTTGCCAGCGTCCCGGCGTCACGGCCCGGTGATCATGAGTTTTCTTGTGATTTTTGTACGTCATGGGGGCCGGCTCAGACGTAGAAAGCAAGCGGATTTCCAGAAACAACCCATATGTTGCTGTCAGGTGAACAAATGATTAGACTCACAGTCATGTATGGGCCGAGAAATATTTTTATTTCAAGATAATCAGCTACTACAACACCAGAAAGCCAAAAGCGGATTCTAAGACAGAAGGGAGTAAAACCCACAAGCCAAAAAAGATGAAAGTCATACAAGCCAGCAAAATGCAAGTAAAAAAGCTGTTACAAAAGCCAAAATATGTAAAAGGTAAGAAAAGTCGCGGTAAGATTTTGGAAACTTAGGACTTTTCAAGTTGCTGATCCTAATGATGCTCTCCATTGTATTTGAATCAAGTTATATGTATACCTAGTGCAGAAGGAAATGTGCAAGTAGTGTTGGCGGCAGGTGGCGGCAAATACGCTGTGACAGAGGCGGCAATGTGACAAAAAGTGCCGCCAACTGCCGCCACATTTGGCGGCAGTCCCCATTTGGTGGCGGCAGTTGGCGGCACTTTGCGGCAGTGGCGGCACTTTCACCGTGCCCGAGGGGTTCGGAGTGCAGGATGGGTTCAAGTGCAGATCTCTGATCGTGATAGGTGGGCCGTCGTTGGTGAATATTTTGAGGCCAAGGGAGTTGGAAAGAATATCTAACAATAGCAATACAACAAGAAAGGAGATATAATTGGATCGGCATAGAACGCGGTATATTTTCCATTGGTAAAGAAACAGACGGGGAAATCACGGGGAGTTTCGAGGACGTGGCAGAACCAGAGACAGATTCTGACGCACGGTAGGCACAAAATCGATGGCGGATCGAGCGAGGCGACTCGCGAGAGCTAACGGAAAGAGATGGAAATCAATAACGGGAACGAAAATGCGCAGCACGAGTCCAATGTAATATGTATTGCGTTGTTGGTGCCAGATAGTTCCTCGTCGGGGACCAGAAGTCCCGACGAACAAGAGCGGCGCCTAGGAGGGTGGGTTCTTTCCGGTGTCATGACCTTCGATAAGAATAACGTTGTAGACTGCAGTTTGATACTGGGTAGCGGGGTCGAAGATCCGAGATTCGAGATTTGAGAGAGTGATTGTACAACGAGGGACGCCTGGCGGAGGATGGGCAGTGGGGGAGCAAGACACCGGAGGGAGTTAATGGTTTGCACATACTTGAAATCAATGGACGAGCCGCAGGGCGGAATGCACAATGCCCGGAGGATGGTGGGATGCAAAGGGAACGGCACGGTTCGAACGTCCTTTGAATCCAGATTAATACAGAAAGGGAACGACTAGAAACAAGAGCGACTTGCGGGGAGAGAAATCGCGATAGGTTGCGATTTCAATTCTGTAGACAGCGGCACGCCGCATTTCGATGGGCGCCGTATGAAAATAACGCTCGCTTATGCGTCTGCGTTGAAGAGAGCGCCACGGATAGATTGATGAGGTGATATGAGCGAATGCTAGGAAGGGGAGAGTTGGAGGAGCGGAAAGCGAAACTTTAGTACTTAAGACAGAGGTGGCGAGGTGGCATTGGCAGAGGGCGAGGATTAGCTGAGCGGGAGTTAAGGCTCGGCCGAGTACCAGGCAGTGATGAAACAGAGGGATCATGTGGAGGAGGGCGTGAATGGGAGGGAGGAATGCGAGAGGTAACAGAAGCAAGGCAGGTCTTTGTTTGCGATCAACGCGCGGACCAAATATCTTTCGGCCGCGTCATCGGCATTTCGGACTTCCTCGCGACTTCCATCATCTCTGACTCTCCTCCTCGCTCTCACTGTATGATCATGTTCCAGGATTTCCTTGGATGAGAGGTCCCTTCTGAGCAACGCGAACGAACTCAACTAACTGTGAAAATGTGATGTGGATTGCCCCTTGCCAGTTGGGATTACTTGTTCTTGGGCTTTCCTATAATACTCGGCTTGCTGTTGGGCGAGCCCTTGCCGGTGGACCGCTCCCACAAGCTAACTTGTCACCTATATCACTTATATCTTGCGTCTGGGTGCTAAATTGGGAGCGCCACAGGCTTCGAGCATCGCATTTCGACCGCGGGACGTTTCTTGTTCCACACTCTCGTTCCAGCCTGTCTTCTCCTCACCTACGTGTGATTTCCGAGTCTCATATTCAGTGCGCATCAGTACTCACTGATGTATATTTCAATATCAATGTCCAACGGACGGAATGAAGAAAAAATAACGTTAGCAGAAACTCTCGGGGTTTCTGCACGATTTGTAGCCCATGGACTTCTGTCATCGAGGACAGAGGTGTGCTCAGCGCTACCGAGCCGTAGAAACGAGTAGAATACAACGACAGAAAGCCCCGGAGCCGCTGGGGGAGCAAGAGGCCGTGGTGCAGAGGAAGTCGGAAGACAGGTCCAAACCGTGTTTGCCATCATCAACGGCCTAACCACGCAATGATCGCCTTTCGCCATGCTCTAAGGCGGTTCGATCCGCTCATTCAACCGGAGTTTGGAACAGATCCAGCCCTGTTCACAAGACGAAACTCTCCACTGCATCTTCCCTTCCACCTCGACACGGACGGAGCGCGACGCCGCCAATGAAGAATCGGAGCACGAGACTGCCAACATTCACATTCAATCTCAAATTTGATTCGGAACCATACCATATATCCAGCCACGCAGCTCAGAGAGCAACGCTCCGTAGCGCGTGACACGGTGCCGTATCTGTCTTCCATGGGCGTCGGATGTCGCCTGCAGACACGAGGATATACAAAACACGGCCACCACATACATGCTGAACGCGGCACATTCAGATCAATGTGCCGCCTCTCAACCATGGGCGGCACTTCCCATTTTAAGAATGTGCCGCCTTTCCCAAGCGGTAGGCTCCGGCAATGTGACGTGTACAGTGTCGGGCGGGCCAGCTCCTAATTTCTCTCTCTCATACCACCACCATCCCGCCTGTATTCAGACCGTCCCCGACGCATCGTAAATTGTGCCTTCCTCGATGGCATCTCAAGTCGATGATTGATTGATATAATTTGGAATCATGTACGTCGCGCCACAGTACTGAGCGCGCCGAGCTGATAGTGCCAACACAACGTCTCTGACTGGCACAAAATTGACAGCGGTCCAGGCGATCGAAAGGTATGTGACATGGGTCAAACTCTACTTCCTCCACCTCCCTCGGACGCTACCCAGAATTACTCGGTCCCAGAATCGGCGTCGATCCCCATCGCTCCCACCAGAACGCGTTGATCAAATATGGATGGACTTAAAATCTTTGCAGTCCAGGGCCCTGAGCTCACTAAAAGGCTCAGGAAGACTGTTCAGACCGGCTTCATACGGCTTGCGAGGTGTGCTGAGGTGTGTCATTTATCCTCTCTACTTCCATCGTGGAAGTTCAATTTATTTCTTATAGTTGTGGAGGCCATAGTTTGTTCAATTTTCGTTGACTTTAGAGCTGATAAATTAAAATACATGCACTCAATGAGCTGATTGACTTATAAGAGCGCCCACCGGACAGTGCCGCATCTGTTCTGGAGCACGGCACTGCCCATACCCGATCAATGTGCCGGCTCTCACAATCCATGTGCCGGCTCTCGCCGGATGTGCCGTGGATGGGCATGTATGGTGGCCCCATCTCGTCTATCTCGTTCGACTGCGGCAATGTAGATTTGTGCTGCGGCAGTCAGCGGCACACAGCGGCACTTCCGCCGTGCCAGCTCCGCGTGACCTACACGCGTTTTGCGTGCCTTCTTCAGACACACACCGTTATCTTCTCGCCACCATGCCAAAGGAGCCTGCACCGACGAAGGACGCACCCGCCCCATTCTCTGGAGCCGTTGATCCAGAAACTGACATCCACCTCCCCGATTTTATCCTCAGATCCAGCGATGGCGTGGATTTCCATGTGCACCGCGACATCCTCAAATTTGCGTCTGATTGCTTCGATGGTATGTTCGCGATCGCAGGGGGTCATTGCGATCCCAATGACTTGCATCGAGACGGAAAGCCCGTGCTTGTCCTTGCGGAGCCGGAAGACGTTCTCCTCAGACTCCTTCGTCTATCCTACCCGGCAGATACACCAGTCCACTACACCCTTCAACGGGCGGACCTCGAGATTTTCGTTGCTGTTTATACGGCGGCGCGAAAATACCAGTTTTTTCGTGTGCAGCAGGTACTGAAGGAGATGCTGAGCAATTCACCCCTTCTCGATGCGCAGCCGCACCGATTATTTGCCATCGCGTGGCTCTGCGATTTCCCCGAGCTTTCTCGAAAAGCGGCCCTCTTGACACTTACATCCCCGCTCTCCAACGGCGTTCCCGAATTCCCTGAAAAAAGGTTCGTCTCCTGGGAGACGTTGGCACGGTTCCATAAATCATGTGGTCGGAAGGCGCGAGAAATCGCCCTCGACAGTGTCGTGGACCGCTCAAATTCCGAGGCACAACCATTCTGGATCTCGAATGCAGACACTGATCAAGTGTTCGTATGGTGGCAATATTATGGGCATAATTCGCAATGCACCGGAACCTGTCGGGAAAGTTGGGGATACGGGGGGAAAGTGGTACGTCGCGGCTCAAAAGGGCCGGTGAGCTGGTTTAGAGGCCACATTGCTCGGGTTGCGGCGCAGCTCCGTCTTTGGCCCGCCCCAGCCACGGCGGAACGGGAGGCTCGCCGTGTTGCTCAGGCCGAACGTCTGAACATGGATGCATGTGTTTTTTGCTCCGAGCAAGCGGACGCGGACCTTGCCTGCTTTGCGCGTCAGCTGGCGAAGACGATTGACCTGTCAAAGCATCGCCTCGGTAAGTTAAAACAACCATTCAATAGTACCTTTGCCTACTCACCTATTGTATGCCCATATCAAAGCCGACAAAGCCTTTCGATGATATGTCATCATTACAATGTCTGTTGACCTCGATGTCCTCATAGTTAGTTGACGAGATGAATAGTGCTATGATGTCTGTCTCTGAATTTTTTATTTATTTCTCCACCGGGCCCTGGTCCTTTCTGTATGTGTTTTTTCGCAGCGTGAAGACTGACAGTCGAATCCAACTAATGTCTGAAAGATCAATGAATAGCGGCATTCGCACTCACGGACTGAATGAAATCAGCTCAGTGTTCAGGCGCAAAGACCAACATGAGGAGATCCACGCGCGGAATTATTACTTAAAAGATTTGGAGGAGAGAAAAGAAAAATAAGCGTCATGTTCGGGGATAGCCCGGCCCGGGGTGGCGCCGGTCGCGACCCAGTCTCTGGCCAGTCTTATCCTTCGACTTCGGGTCGCGGGAACCGTGTCGCTGATAAGTTTTTTTTTTGCGCGGGGATATACGCCGCGAGCTCTTGAATCCGAACACTGCCTAGATGATTGATAAATGGCGGCACGCTCGAGTTCCGCGCAGAACGGAAGGAGTGAAGATCGTAAAAGTGGACAAAATAATGAACGATACTACCCAGAATCAATGGCCCGGCCTCGAGTCGAACAGGGGGTCTCTGCACGCATTGTGGCAAGAGAGCTAGTCTCATAACGAACAGAGGCGCGCCGTGCGCGACCGAGCCGTATCCTATTTGATCCTGGCATGTATGCAAGGGTTAGTGGATGAAAGTCGAGCAGCGAGGCAGAGGAGGAAAGCAGTGGCGTAGAAGGATGCCGGCATGGCATCGGCAGTCAGCGAGCACTCCGATTCATAGATAAAAGATCGGGAGGCGGAGGCCGCGGGGACTGGGAGTAGCAAGTTCAGGGAGAGGAAGCATAGACACACCGAAGCCTAGTCTGATACCAGTGCGCCGCGCTAAGATAGTCAACGAGACAGGGTCGGCGTTGGCTCGAGCAGAAAACTGGGAGTAGCGGAACGGGAAGACGTCGTGAGTTAACCTGTGTATGCCGCTGCCTATGGCGGATACGCAGTCTTCGCGCGGCACAGTGTTGTCCGGAGGAGCACGAGTCGCCGGAGTCAGATGTTGCCCAAGAGCCTGTCGAGGAGCGAAGATCCAGCGGCGAAAGAAAAAAGGGACAGGCTAGACCAAAAGAAACGAAAGTGTTTTAGGTCAAGAGGTCAGAGTCACACTGTAACCGTTCTCTTCAGACTGAAGAGATCGGCTACAGACTTCCGTGTTACGCAAACACGACTCCTAAAACCGACCCGTCCCAATCGGGACTGGATGTGAGGTCATACTACAACAGAAAGCCCCAGAGACCTAGCCAGGATCCCAGAGAAAGAGCGTAGGCTTTCCGAGCAGCCTGCTGGCCGAGATGAGCGCGGAAGTCAAGTCTGATGCATGCGATCAAGACGCTTAAACATTGTCAAAACAAATAAAGATCGGCAGTGGTCGGGCGGCCGGGCCGGCGGCGTTTCGGCGTTTCGGACTTGCGCTTTCTGTCCTTCCACTGTCACTCCTCGCTTTGCTCGCTCGGGTTCTCGCGTCACCCACCGTACTGAATTCTTGTCGGCCACGGCATCCTCAGAGAATCGCGATTGTGTCCAACCTTTTCCATGGAGCGTGTAAATCAGTGGGAGCTGGGACGATGTGGATATGTCGATGTCCACGAAGTTTATTTTCGCAGGTAAGGAGTCTCAGTTCCACTTCGTTTGCTTTGTCGAAAACGATGGTACGTTTGATTATGGGAAGTATAGGTGGTAAACTGTTCATATTTAATCGCTCTTTGCCAATGCGAGCCCCTCATTTTCCCTCCCTCTCGCACCACGGTACCGAAGGGATTTCAGTAACCGCGGGAGATGCATGTGTGCTGACCGCAAAGTCGGACGCTAGATGCATTTGTTTTATCCCTTTCTGGTTCCACCGCCCGCACACCCGAGGCTCGAAAAATATCTCGTTTGCTCAGATGTGTGTGTGTTACTTCACTGCATGTAGAGCTATCCCAGGTGTGCCACAGCCCTCTACATTCGCATGCTTTATATGCTCATTATACTCTGAGCTCGACCTCGGCTCCGACCCGGACCCCGATCCCTCCAGCGTCCCGCACCCTCGGCTACGTCGAATACCATGGATGCATCACAGGGCCCCATGACTCAATCGAGATCAAGCTGAGTGATCCCGCACATTCTACAACCGGTAATCCGCTGCATCTGGATGCGGAACCAACTAATCCTGATCTTACACCAGGGAGCCGTGAATTCGATCGGCTTCTCGCTGGGAAGGGCACACACAATCCGGTTCAGACGATAAGACGGTGCACATCTGGGGCGACTTGATAGGGCCACAAACAACGTATCAATGTGGCTGCTTGACCGAAGGTAGGTTGGATCACATGCGAGTACAAGTTGTGCATTACTTAATAATCTTCGACGAGAACGACGACGCTGTAGAGCTGAGAATCCATTAGCACTGCTTCCAAACCGCAGCAAAACCCACATACCGGTTTGCCGGTCTCTTTGTAGAGCTTATCATGAGGATCGTTGGCCACAGTGATCTTGACCTTTCCAGTCCTCGACTCCGCGGAAACGATGAAGCTGTACGATTCGCGCCAGTCCTTGCCCGCCTCGATCCAGTACGAAGGACCGGGTTCTATCTTGGCCTCCGCTTCTGGGTTGAGTGCCGCCGTGTATTGGTAAAGTGTCTTCGGAAGATCACCGCCGGGAGTGTAACCCTGCAACTCAACACCCCAAACGCGCGGGAGGGTTGAGCCGGGAGCGGGCGAGGGCGAGTAGTATATATGGCCTCTGGAGGTCTCCGCGGAGATCTGACCGGCGGGGGAGTTCCAAGCCAGGCATGTCTCTCCACCCGGAGCCAGTTCCGACCCTTTGGACGGGTCGGCAGTCGCTTTGGAGTTGTGGTCTACGGCGGCGTGGAAGAGCGTGAATAGTGCGGAAGACGAGTTCTTCACAGTTATGGAGTAGTCGGAATTGTTGACAACAGACATCTGGAAGAAGAGTCAGCAACGTCGGTAGATGCGAAGCACACTTGGGGTTTGCCTTTCGTATCCGGCCAACTGGGGAGGGTAGAGTTTTCGGAATTGACATCCCATCCCTTATATGCAGCGGCATCCAAATATCGCTAGGACAGGAATAACATGTGCGCTCAAGCTGTGGCGCCCAATCGGAAGGCCTCTCGTTATGGCTCTGCGAAGGGACAGGTCTCCGGACAAGATGCACGGGCGAAGGATAAGGATAGGGATCTGGCGAGAGAGGTGATCTCTGGGAAAGAAAATCGGAGAATTGGGTCGAATCCTGGCTCTCAGGATCCGCAATTTGTATGGCGCCAATCGCGACAGTCGGTCAGTGTCCGAGTCCCCAAAATTTGAGCGGGAACAAAGTCAAAGACGCACAAAAACACAACATCTCAAGTTCGGACGATGACTGCGGATATTTTTGACCCGTCAATACACAATGCCGTTCTCAGCGGCAGACTCGGGGGCTCAAAACGCCGAAAATATCATTCAGTTCCTGTGACCCCACGGACCGATGCTCAAATATGTATGTACACTGACACTGTCGCGATGGGCGCCATGCAACCTGTTTCTCTGACATCGCCCAATGCTTCTGAGCTTCCACGATCTCGCCGCCTTTATTTCCGATATCTGCTCCTCAAGTCGACCTCCCAAGGCGCAATTTTAACAGTCCCGCTGTTTGACGTCCATTAATATTACAGTTCCACTCAAATAGTATGTCAGATCATCCATACCGGCTGTCATGACATCGTACCTGTGTCTTGGATTGACGCCGCCAATGCTTTGTCGGTGTCCGTGGTTCACGACATTGTTCCACATTTATAAGGTTGGATTAATCTGAGCTTCCATAGCCTCTGTCCACTTCACAGGTCACCGCCCAACTCTCCTTCTCTTTGCATTCTCTATAACCCCTATCATGTCGAGAGGTATTGCCGCGGTAACGTGGGGATCCACAGGTAACTCGAATCCTCACATTACATGCCACGGTTAAATTGAGCATCGATTGCAAGACAGAACCGAAATTCGCGTCTACTTCCAGAAAGAGGATCTGGCGATATACGAAATGCAATCGGGGCCAAGCGAAAAATGGTTCCGAGGCAATGAGGGTGATCCTATCTGCTCGGATGCGTGCCGCGACACGCCACTCGCTGCGATCTACATCTCCGGGGAGATCCATGTGTTCTACGTCCAGGCCAATGGGTCCCTCGGGGAACGCAAATGTGTTGGTGGCAGTTGGGTTGATGGGTCCATCCCCCTCAGGACCGCAGGTGTTTATGAGAAGACCGGCCTCGCGGCAGTGGTCACCCACGAGGCCACCTACAGGATATATTACCAGGAGAAGTCCGGCGATATTGTGGAGCTTGAATTTCGCAACCCCGACTGGCACGCTGGGCCCACCCTCTTCAACAACGCAAAGAGAGGCACGGGAATTGCGGTGGCGAATGCCGGAGGCGCTTCCTGCACGGATCTCCATCTGGTGTATGCCAGGTCGGACTCTCATTCCGCGGAGACGAGCGATATCACCGAATGGCATTACGTGGAAGGCTCCTGGTCGTCGACTGGGAGGCACTCGCCCTACGCCCTTGTGAATGCGGAGGCGAGCCTGGCGTGTGTCTCGCTGACCAGTGCCACTGCCGGCGCCACTCACTTCAAGATGCTGTTCTTCGCCGATCCCCGCTCCTCCCGGCTGCAGGAGGTTGATATTGGTGGCGAAAGGGGGGCTTGGGTCGGGCCAAACACGCTGTCCGACATGATGACAGCGCCGGGTGGTTCCCCCATAGCGGCAGTGGCATACAGGGACGAGGGGGGCCTCATGTTGTATCGCAAGGTTTTTGTGATGCGTGGAGAAGAAGTGATGACGGTCCTATCTTTTGGTAGTAGTGCTACGTGGGCACCACAGCCCGAGTGGATAGATTGGTCCGTACTTTCTGACTACAATTAACAAGCATCTGCATCATGATGGCTTCGACTCTGAATGTTGTCTTCCACGTCATTATCCTTCTGTCTTACTAGTACTTGTACTTCCAGTTTTAGTAGCGTTATCCAGTTCGTCTGACGGTCTATGCATCATGAAGACTCTTTGGTCTATCTGATCTCTCGCGGTTAATCACAGACTCTCGGGGTTCACCGCACATGCGGCTCGCTGTTGTCCTCCTCTCGCGACGTTCTGGCGCTCCTCGAGTCCCAACGCTCGTCGGCGACCATCTGAACGGGAATACAGTAGAATATGAGACAAGAAGGAAGAAGGGAAGACGGGAGATTGAATAAATTAATCGATGCGATGTTTTAAAAAGGGACTCACGAAGCTTGGAATCGTGGACAAGATAATGAAGAAACAGAAAATACGACATGCTGGACTATGGCCGGGTCCCGAGTCGAACGGGGGTCCCTGCACGCAACCTTATTTCCACAGCGTACTCGAAACAGAGGCACGCCGCGCGCGACCGAGCCTTATCCCACTACGTTTGATCCTGGCATGTATGCAAGGGTTAGCAGATGAATTTTCGAATGATCAATTGGAAATTATACGCCTTGACCGCATGTACAGCACGCATTTGGTAGCTACCACGCACATGACCGTCGTCGCGGCGGGAGCATAGCTTCAGAGCTGAACATAGAATCCTTCTGTGGTATTTTCGGTCAGCTAATCAGACGTCAAGACGAGATAAGGTGGAAAGTGGGTGAAGAACAGCACCAGATGACATCACGACTGAGTTAATTCCGAACGAACAGGTGTCGTTTTGCCACCCTTCCGCTCTGCGACGGAGCGTAATCCAGATTTAGTCGTTGGTTACGCGTGAAACAAAAAGGTGTATGTATGTACATACCACCGACTCATGAATCGTGCTGGGAGACTGCTGGTGGCGTGCGGCGCTATCAAATCGGCGGTTGGAAACGGGTCCATGTAAAGAACAATGATACAGCAGAAGTGCGATGATCGTTCGCAATGCAGAGTTCAGCAGCGAGACATGGGAAATAAGCGACATCCGGCGGGAGAAAGGCGGCGAGCAAGCACTTCGAGTACTGTATTTAAGATCGGGAGGCGGGGCGCAGCTTGAGAACGAGTGAAACCGAACGGAAACGACGCGCGGACACTCCTCAGCCTATCCTAGTACAAGAACCCTTTCATATGACGGTCGACAAGCCGCGGTCGGCGTTGGCTCGGGTAGAAGACTAGTGCGGGGAGAGAGGGAGTGCTCTCACCTGTATATGCCACCACCTATAGTAGATTCCCACAACGTTGGCATATGCATGGATTCAAGTTCTTGAACGGGCGTTGGGCGCATCGAGGTTATATGTGGGCTAGTAGAACTGAGAAATTTGAGACACGACGGGACAGTGCCAGGACAGCGAACCGTGCCGGGCGATTTCACATGGGATTCGAGGCAAGACGAGTCCCAACTCCAAGAGGAGATGTGGGGAAATCACGGGGAGCTGCTAGAACATGATGGAAGAAGAGACAGATTCGGGCGCACGGTAAGCACAGAATCCATGGCGGAACGAGCTAGGCGACTCGCGAGAGCTAACGGAAAGAGATGGAAATAAATCCCGGGAACGAAAATGCGCAGAACGAGTCCAGTGTAATAATATGTATTGCGTTGTCGACGCCAGATAGTACCTCGTCGGGGATCAGAAGTCCTGATAAATCAGGGCGGCGCCTAGGAGGGTGGATTGTTTCCGGCGTCATGGCATTTCAGGAAGAAAGCCCTGTTGCGGGACTGCAGTTTGAGATTAGCGAAAGGTTTTGAATGTCCAAGGTCTCTAAGCGCGTAGTCCGGGCACAAGGGAGATGCGCATAGAGATATGATCTAAGGGAGGGATTGGAATGAAAGAGTTAGGACCTAGAATTCGAAGGAGGGGGATTGATGTGGGACCCGGGGCGATGGCAGTACAGCATCGACGTCGGCGGTGGGTCCGGGGAGTAACGCCGATATCAAAAAGAGTGGGAGTGCGGGGTTGACTCACGGCGCGGCGGGAAGAGCGGACGGAAGGGAGGGAAGGGAGAGAGATGGACGACCGAAATTCGGGATTCGAACGAGCGATCGTACGACGAGGGACACCTGGCGGAGGATGGGCAGGGGCACGTAAGGGACAAGGTGCGGGAGGGAGTTGGTGATTTTGCATACTTGGACTCAACGGACTAGCCGCAGGACGGACTGCACAATGCCCGGAGGATGGTGGAATGCAAAGGGAACGGCACGGTTCGAACGTCCTTTGAATCTTGATATTGGATGGGAAAGACTAGAAACAAGAGCGACTTGCGGGGAGAGAAATCGCGATAGGTTGCGATTTCAATTCCGTCAACCCGGCACGCCGCATTTCGATGGACGCCGTATAGAAATAACTGCTCGCTTATGCGTCTGCGTTGCAGAGAGAGAAACGGATTGGATTGAGGAGTCGATATGAGTGAATGGTATGGAGGAGAGGGTGGGAGGATAGCGTGATTTTGGGGAGCGAAAAGCGAATAAGACGGAGGTGGCATTGGCCGTGCCGTAGAGGGCGAGGATAAGTTGAGGGGGGAGTTCTGACTTGGGCAATCCACGGAGAGCACCAGGCAGTGAAGAGACAGGGGGATCGTGCGGAGAAAGGCGTGGATTGAAGGGAGCAACGCGAGAGCCTGATGGAGCAGAAGCAAGGCATGGAGTCCAGAAAGGAGGCAGCGAGAAGTCGCATCTTGAGGACGGCAGGAGCAGGAATCAGCCAAGGGAGAGGGAGCGGGAGAGGATCCCTAGAAGCCCGGAGCACCATCGAGCAGCTTCCAAGCAAGTCAAAGTGGTCGGAGAAGAGCAGGACTTTGTTTGCGATCAACGCGCGGACCAAATACCTTTCGGCCATCTTCCCGTCGCCGGCATTTCGGACTTCCATCACTCTGTGATTCTCTGACTCATCTCGTTCTCTCCTCGCTCTCACCCAAGAGGTGTCCGATCTTGTTATCGTACCCACCATCAACAGCACGTGCCTTGAGGGACCCTTCCATATCGGGTCACTTCTAGGCTCCTCTCGCTCTCGCTCGTTTACACAGGGACGGGCCAGTGAAAACCTGAAAATATTCAAGTACACTACTAACATGTTCATTCATCTATCAAATCAATTTCCTCATACGAGTATCAGTATGTGGTGAATTCTATCGACAATATTCAACCAAGCATCACTGTTGCCAGCGTCGACGCGTGCGTAGATAGATTCGATGGCACCACGGCCTCATTCTCCTTGTTTCTCCTATGAATAGGTGCGATCTGAAGGTAGGAAGCACCGCATTTATGGCCGTGTACTGGAGGGGCCCAGGAGGATGGAGCAAGTGGCTAAAGCATGAGCCAAAGCGTGGATTTTGGGGAGCCAGGGAGTAGCAGATACAGGAGCTACTCCAAGTCCAAATGTCTGAGGGTCTGAGGAGGCCCAGTGGACGCGTTACGAGTCGGGCAGCGTGGTCGTGTCGTGTGTTTGGATGAATCAACAACCCGATATGGAAGGGTCCCTCAAGGCACGTGCTGTTGATGGTGGGTACGATAACAAGATCGGACACCTCTTGCTCTCACCTGTATGATCGTGTTCTAGGATATTGGATCAGAGATCCCTTCTGGGCAACGCGAACGGACTCAACTAACTGTGAACATGTGACCCTCCGCCGGTTGGGATTAGGACTTGACCTTGGGCTTTACTACTCGGCTTGCTGTTGGGCGAGCCCCTGCCGGTGGACCGCCCCTACAGGCTGACTTGTCACCCCATATCACTTATGCCTTGCTTCTGGGTGCTAAATTGGGAGCGCCACAGGCTTCGATTCATACTGAGCATCGGATTTCGGCCGCGGAACGTTTCTTGTTCCACACCCTCGTTCCGGCCTGTCTTCTCCTCACCGACGCGTGAGTTCCGAGTCTCATCTTAAGTGCGCATTAGCACTGACTGATGCATATTTCAAGATCAGTGTCCCAAGCATGGCAGGCCCGGCGGTGCGCACCCCGTACCTGCATTACCGTACGGATTACCTGTAGCGATGCCCGTTCGACTCGGGTCCGGGCCATGCATTTCCTGGGTATTTATTTTGCACCGTTCCCCGACTCCTAACTGATAACAGTATCGCATGCCTGCATTCAAACGACCATGGCTGAAATCAAGGTTATAATTTCCGGAATGAACGTGCGTGCGAGTGCATGTTTCCCTCCGAATTCTACTCGCTGACACAGCATATCCCAGCTCGGCAATTGAGTAACTCTATGTAGGGCGGAAATTGTATATGTCTTCCAACTCTGGGCCCAGCCATCGGAGGATAATGGAATTTTGTCATTCTTGCGTTCTTCCATTCTTTCCTTTGCTGCTCATTTATCCGGAGGACCAGGTGAATTCTCAGCCTTCCACCGTTCAATCGAGTGATCAGGTTGTTGTTGTTCTGAATTTCACCATCCAGCATGATGAATGGTACAGTTGCGATATATCCCAGCTCCCCAATTCGAGAGAAAGGCTCAGTAGGGCGCTGCATCCCACGTCGTGTCCCAGCTTCAGGTGCGGCACCGTGTCCCGCAGCAATCCCGTTCGACTCGGGCCTGAGCCATCAGATGGGCGGACCGCATTTTTTGCGCATTTCCTTCGTCTTCGGGCAACCAACCAGTCGAAAGTTGGTCATATTTAACCGCTGCGCATGTACTGTAATTTTGCTATGATCCCTCTTCGCCTCTCAATGCTCTCAGTATTTCCCCTCCGAACCGCCTTCGAACGTCCGTGGGATATCCCAACAGGCTACAGTAACTAACGTGGCTCTGTACCGTTAGCCTTGCCTCCCGAAACGCTCGCGGGTCTGACGGTGCGCTTCCCGACATTCATCATACTCGGGCCAATGACCAGATAATTTGCAGCATGGTCGTCACTGAAATTTTGACTCTCGGCGTCATAAGAGGCTGGTGATTCGACTTTCGTGTGCGGCGGCGGCTTAATCAAGGATGAAACGAAGCCAATGTTAACTGGCACGACCTCGACACGCACTCAGCCCCCCCGGACCTAGATATCCGAATCTCCTCGCTCGTCAAGGATGCCATCGTTGTATCTCGCTCCCTACAAATTACAATCGATCCTCTTGCATTTCTCTCTGCTTGAACGCTTAAGTCCCGTTCCGCGGTCGTCGACAGCAAGGTCGACAGAACACCAAGATATCACCCATATTCAGCCTCGCACGAACCTGTTTTCCCGCTCCAACATCTCGCTTCGGTTGTCTGTGCCTCGTCCGCTTCACTTTCTTCGTGTTCTGGCTAATACGTAGGCTCCAACTGTGTGAGGAAGGCCCGGCGGCGCTCTGCGCGTATCCGTACATACAATATCCACCGACGCATGTAGATCCCCGTTCGACTCGGGGCTTGGCTGTTTGCAGCGCCTTTTTTTTTTCGCTCCTTACTGATGCATCACTTGAACACCCCCTCGTTAATTGCGTATTCCTATCACAAGTTTATTCCTGCTCCAGCCTCTCGTCCCGGTGCGCGTGTCTTTCCTCACAAGTTATTCGTGTGACCGCGCATTCTGTGAGCCACGATTCCCACCGATGTATTTCAGGTGCAAGATTTATAAAGACGGCCCGGCGCGATCCGCTTCCCATAGGACAGGGACATGATCGAGGTTCGTTTTCTTTTTCATTCCCTCAGACACCCGCTCCTATGTCTGGCAGATATGCCTGGACCGACCTTGCCGCACGTCCAAACCTCGATTGAAACCTCGTTCCAAATACTCTTCTCAATCGATTAGGTTTCGAACCTACCGCGAGTAAATTCAACTTCACCGGTAGACATTTCACTGCTTCACACTTCACGCATAATACGTGTATCTCAACGCAAACTTCAAGCACATGTTCAGTAGCGCGCGGCGCCCTTCTGCCTTGCGTTAAAGAAGAATGCATTTCATGCTGAGACACCCCGTTCGACTCGGGGCAGGGCCGTTCAGAACTTCGCGCGAATTTTTATGCTTTCCCGCTCTTTGTGTCTTTCATTCTTATTACTTCATTTAGTCGAAGGCTCGGAGGGAAATATCGCTCCTGCGAGTCTATGGTTGACGTTTTTTCATATCAATCCATTCGATTCTGAAAGCCCCACCGCTCGGATTCTATAGCGCGGCTCTGGCTAGATCGGGTGCGATGCGTCCTGTTATACGTTGCTTTTATCTCCGCTGTTGCCTTTCTGATACCCCCTCCCTAATGATTTTCGGTCCTGCGAATAGCCAGTCAGCAGATAAATCCAATTTGCAGTGGACACGGGTAAAGTGACCTATTTGGTGGCCGCGGGAGCGAGCCCGCAAAGCGGTTCCGCGGTGCATATTAATTGTGTCGCCACACCTGTGAAAGGTAATCCGAGAACGAAAGGATTCCAAAGTAATAAATCGCGACACGAAGTAAGACAAATAATGTACGTTCCTCGCCGGACCATAGCCCCCCGAATCGAACGGGATCTCCGTAAGTTACTTGGAAGTTGTAGAGATAGGCGCACCGCGCGCTACTGAGTGATACCTGTTATTCCCGTACTGAAGAGCAGTTTCACAACTTGATCCCTGGATGGGATCTATACAGAAATGAACTCCAACCTAGGAGTGACGATATGTAGTTAGCGAGTTGCTATGGAGTGGATGAACTGAAGGATGGAAAATGGGGTTGGAAGAGAGCAATAATAAAAACCTTCACCGTGAAGAACTATGGCCCAGCCCCGAGTCGAACGGGGATCTCTGTGGGATCTTAATCCTGCAAGTTATTGGGAACAGAGGCGGGCGGCGCGCTACTGAGCCATATCCTATTACGACTTTGGTCGTTGAGTAGGTGCAAGGGTCAGCATATGAATTTACGAACTTCTGTAATTGAGGACATAGGCGCGTCCAACTTTTGTCCGGGGATATAGTGGCTTGACCCTTGCCTGCGTAGCATCTTCCGGTACGCTGAATTGGGGGGGGGGGGGGGGGGGGGGGGGGGGGGGGGGGGGGGTGGACCAAATCAGATTACGTAGGAGAGAGAAGGGAATTAAACGGCACCACAGATGGTCTATGCCATACGGAGTCGATTCGGAACGTACGGTATGGGTTTTCAGCGACCTGGAGAGTTCTCCATAGACTCAGTACAACGCTAATCTGTAAACCGAGTTTGGAAAGCAGGGGCTGTGAGTTGGAGGGGCGAACGAAAAATAAAGGATAATGAAAGAAAACGGCTACATGGATGAAGGTCACTGGAGTAGCAGCAGGGATTCACGACGAAGACGTGTAAACCTCCGTCAGAGAGGGTGTTCCGAGATTCCTCGTTAATGGCTCGGAACGTAGGACCCAGAACGTAGGGGCTGAAATTGACGCACAGGAAGCTGAATTCAGCGAGGGAAAATACTAGTCCTGCACAAGCCGGGCTATAATCGCTAACGAGATTGAGGTAATGTACACGCGATAGCTCCACATCGTCCCAGCTTCGCAGACATCGGATCACGGAGAGATCTTCTCTGCTTGTTGGAACGTCCATTCCGCTTCAAAGTGCAGAAGTGCAGCAGTGCCTAGCGCCTTGATCGTTCCTCCGGACAGCGGAGAACGCGCCACCCGTCATCGGCATGGATTCCTCGCTTCGAGTCTGCCAACGGACGCGTTTGCGAAGAACCGGGAGAGAAGAAGGTGGCAGACAAGACTGAACAAATGTGCATAGACATGAGTAGAAGACAGCAACAGAAAGTCCCCGAGCCGCTGGGGGAGCAAGAGGCAGTGGCAGAAGGAGGTCGGAAGACAGGTCCGAGCCGTGTTTACCATCAACGTCCTAACCACGCAATGACCAAAAATTTGAAGGAATCACCCCGGATAGTATGTGATGCTTACCGCGGATATTTGGGACAGCTATTGTTGCTAGTGAGCGTATTTGAATGCGGCGGAGTAGAATGAGGCAAAAGAATGATTCAAAACTGGGGACCAGAGATGGAAACCGAGATGATTCGGACCATTCTGCGACGGCGCGTATTCCGGATCCGGATCTACTCATCGGTTGTGGTACGAAGGAAATGGGAGAGGGAGGACGAGAAGGCGTACAGGCGTACCTACATACCACCGATTCGCGAATCGCACCGAAGGAGGAACTGCCGGGGGCATAGGACGTTGATGGGTATGAATGGGCGGCTCGCCAAAGGTAAGTACGAATAAGCGTCGAGAAGTGCGACAGGAGTTCGCATTCCGAAGTCGAGCAGTGAGAAAGCAGAATAGTTCCTCCCGGGGCACAGCGACTCAACCTCTCGGAGGTCTAAAGCTGAAGAACTTCGTTCTATAACGGGGATTTCTTGACGTGTATATTTTATCTCGTTAGGTTGAATGTTAGACATGGATATGTACTCAGTAGAGATACACATGAGCGCGGTCGGAGTCGGATTTGAATCATAAGGAATATATCTTCGCGCGAGTTCGGTGGATCCCGGCAGGGGGGAGAGGGGGGCGGGCAGCACGCCTAGCCTCGGCCGCAGCCGCCCGGCACTTCTCCTCCGCCTCCAATTCCTCGTCGGTGGGAACGGCAGCCCCAACCGTAATTTGGACAAAGACAAAGTCGCGGCTCTTGAGTTTATACCTGGCGGCATGCTTCACGAGCCCAGAAAGGTCTCCTTTGCTAAAATGTTTGCCGACCAGCTGGTCGATCTCGTCCTGGTTGCTGTAGTCGCTGTGGTGCTCATCATCCGATTCCGAATCATCGCTCTGGTCGGACGACAGTTCTGCGTCCTCGTCGAGCCCCAGGAGGAGTCGGTTCGCGTGGTCCACCTCTTGCTTGGTGAGTACCCTCTTCTTGCTCTTGGCCTCAATGAGGAGTCTAAGGACCTTGGTCTTGATCTGGAGATAATCAGCTTAGGTGAGGATAAGTGACCGTTGACGCCAACGAAGGCCGTACACTGCGTGGAGACGAGGTCTTACTGCAAGGTGCGAGTGGCTGGCCACGATTGCTTCCTTGGATACGGGAGTGCGGCGACGTACGGGACGATGGCCCAGGAGCTGGACGAAGCCCAGTGTGAGGGCTGTTCTATGAAATTGGACTAGACACACCGATTTCGCGCGACGCAGATGTCGGACGCGCTGTCAGGCTAACATAAGCCGCGGGCCTGGTTCTCTGGCGTTTGGGCGGGTTGTGCGAATCGGAGTCGGAATCGTCTTCAATGGATCACTTTCATTGAGTTTTACTTTAGAAAGGGAGAAAAACACACTAGATTGTGGCGGAGGACGGCGCCGCAGAGAGCTCGAGGACAAAGCTGAACTAAGGCATGAAGCAATGGACTTCTAATTGAAAGACTACTCACGCGCCTCCGGCGCAATTGGCGTCGGGGACATCTGCGTCGCCGGACCGTTGCGTGAAGGTATCGAGGTCGAAACTGAGGTAGAACGGCGGCGCGAAGGTACTGATGCCAACCCATTAGAAACTGAGGTCATGTATTTGAGTAGAAGGGAGTCACAAATGAGAAAACACTTACCCATATCCGGCACGGAGGGCGCAGCGACCCCTGTCGCTGTCGGGGAGAATGGGCGCCACGGCCTCAGGTGCCGGCGGAAGCGGATCCCGCTGGACGAGCTGGCCCATTCTCTGCAGGTTCTCGGCGATGATATTGCGGTTGTCGAGGAGCACCTGGTTCTCCGCCTCGACAGCTACACGCTGGGCATTCAGGCGCTCGCGGTTCTCGGCCAAGGTTTCCTGCTCCGCCTGCAAAGCTTCACGGTCCTCGGTCAGAGACGCACGCATGGCCACAATAGTCTGGCGTTCCCGCTCGTGTGCCTCCTTCATATCCGCGATCTCACCAAGTTTTCGTTCCAGCTCGCTGCGTACGTCATCCCGTTCCTTCCTAACCTCTCCAGCGACTCTCTGCAGCTCGTCAATCTCGTGTCCATCCCGCTGTGCAGCCCCCTGCATGGCTGCAATCGTTTCCCTAAGTTCATTCAGCTGCTTTGCAGCTTCGGCGACAGGAATTGTCGCTACGGGGGGCTTCACGCGCATTGTGGATAACGCGCGTTGAGCCTGCTCGAGTGCTAATGCCGCAGCTGCGTAGGCGTCGTCTGCGGAGGGGTTCTCATAGGTTTCGGCTTTCACGGTTGGATGCATAGTAGCCTAGGACGAGAGCTGTAGGCTTGGGCGAAGACCGTAGTGAAGAAGACAAAGAGATGACAACAAGCCGCCATCAAGTCGCCGTGAGCGGAATCATGGATCAATCGGCCCGGAAATCTCGGCCGCCAACCATTGTCCTTTCTTCCGAGGTACTAGCCGGAATTCAATTCTAGACGAACCTCTCCACATTGACTGACTCTTACTTTTCACTGTGCATTACAGCGTCTCTGATCGAGACCACAGTCCCCCTGAGCGCGATTCGCAACCGACTTGACACCAGAGGCCACACCAGAGGCTCCCGCAACGGGGTTGTCCGGAAGATAAGCTTCTTCGGAGCAAAATTTCGCGATTTCCTTGTCCAAACATACACCTTTCTAGGCCAATTTCTCAGAAGCCCCGTCCGAGCATAAGCTTTTTTAGCCCAGATGGAACGCACTTCGCGCACATTGACGCTATGTTGGTGAGGCAAATTGAACACACTTTCCACAATGCCAGATGACGCCACCAGAAGTGAAAAGGCGGATTTTTGATCAATTTGGCTCAATTCTGGCTGACCATTGGGTCCATTGGACCTGAGACAACCTTTATTCAGGCTCAGACCGTAAGCCTTCAAGTTTTGAGGCCAGATTTCCGCCTTTTTCCGGACAACCCTTTGCACGGGCTGCCAGTGGACACCAGTGGTTTCTTTCTCAAACCACATGTAGCCATCCCGACGCTCTGCCCTCACAATGCAATCAATGAAACCCGAATTCGCACTCTCGGGCCGTTGCATCCAGCGGCGCAAGACCCTGAATTCTCGAATACTCCTTCGTAAGTCCGTTGCAGAGATCATGAACTTTGCAATTCCACCCACTCACTGCAGGACGTTGAAACGGATCCTCGTTGTAGGTCCTGCATCTGGTAATGTGGAGATCGTTGTATTTCAATATTCTACCGCTTTGACGTCACACGCGAGAGTCAAGTTTCCTTCAAAGAAGACAAGAGTAGTCATATTTTAACCGACCCTGAAGGCGTCTCCCAGCGTATCTCCGAATCAGAATAATAAAGTCTTCAAGATTTGGAACCTACCTACCTACTCTACATGTACAGGAAGAAAAAAGACGTTATCGGCGACCCGATGGTCCAGACCCCGAGTCGAGCGAGACAATTCTGCGATGCATTTCGGCGTACCTGGGTACAGCCACCCGCTGAAGACGCCTGATGAGAGTGCGCTCAGTTATGCGGAATGAACTCGCAGCCTCACAGGCAGAACAACACATCCCTAGACATGTCACCATCCAGAAAATCCAAGTGCACGGCGTTTTGATGCAGGTTGCGCCACTGAATTTAGAAAATCGCCACGCCAGATGCTGCGATAAGGAAGCTAATTAGGGCGTTCGACGTAATCCATGAGCCAGCGTGCACGCGCAGAACATGCGCTTGTCATGTTTCCGGTTGACTTGCCCGAAATTGACCTGCGAGAAATTTGAGGCATTTTAAAGTCATTCGAAGTCATCTCGGCCAGGGCGAGGAAGGTCGCAGTAGAACAAGCAGAAAGGCATGCAAAAGTTGAACTGAACGCGAGGTTCAGCAACATGCTGAATATGAACCGAAAATTCGGTTGGGCGTTCGGGGTGGAAGCATTAGGTCAGACGCGTTCGAACCCCGGACCAAAATGACACTGTTTGAATTCAAATTTAAGTCAGTTCTCCTTCAGTTTGAGGCAGAGTTTTACCACTTACACCTAAGCTTACCAACCATATTCTCATCTATTATTCTAAGAGTTTTTCTTCGATGTTTCCGTCTTGTAGGACCGATGGACGAGTGTGACGATGTGCGATGCGATCACGTGATTTTTTACTCTGTGAGTTTACTCAGATACACACCGACGTGTGCCAAATTTAGGGACGCCGGATTCACAATCTGAAACGCAATTGCTAGGGTTAGGGTTTCCTTATATGGTTTATCTCATCTTATCTATTACTATATCGGGAAGCCCTAACCCTAGCAATTGCGTTTCATATTGTGAGTCCGGCGTCCCTAAATTTGGTAAACGTCGGTGTGATAGTGTGAGAACCTAAAGGTCGGCAATCCAGATGAAGACCGGGAGGATGTATTCTGTCACCGAGCGGTGAGTCGAATGTCAAACAGAGGGAGGATTCCGAGAGAAGTGGGAGTTTGATCTACAGGGAAGTAGGGAATACGTGGGCTGTATTCATATAGGAAGGATCTGATAAGCATCAGGGTTGGAACAATAAAGTAGGATGAGAAATGGAGAGTAAACAATAAGGCTGGGTGAGGAATGGAGAGTGAACAATAAGACTGAGTCATGGAATGGAGAGTAGACAATAAGACTGAGTCAAGGATGTAGGAAATGCAGAGAGAACAATAAGAGTGAGTCATGAAAGGAATAAGTATGACTCGAGTGATCGGAAGAATTGGGAATAACAATTAGACCCAAGATTCACAAACAGAACTTTAGTTCTGTGGTTGTGCTCTAGAGTACCGAAAATGTCGCCTATATTAGCATGTGACTAGGGCATCATTGGATCAATCAACAAGGCCATACACTGACGCGATACAGTGTCGCGCTCTTTTCAAGTGAACTCGATCTTTGCGCGATCCTTGAAATGTCTGGGCCTGCAAACTTTCGCACTGATGCTGCATGCAAACACCCCTTTGAACCAGATTTTACCACTCCGGTATTTGCCCCTTCGAAACGGCTACACAGATTCCATGCTTCTGTCACAACTCAACGAGCAGACAGTACGTTGTGTTGAATCTCTTGCAATGATTTATCCTAAACATTACAAGAACAAATGTCTCTCCCTCAGTACTTCCATTACCTGAATAACGACCAAAAAACTCGCACTCTACGCCACATGCTCGACAACTCGGATTCAACTTCACCGCGCACAAAGCCGATCTTTGAATGCAGCCATAATTCACCTGGAGAGCTGCGCAACGATTGCTGCTTCATATTACATGTTATCGAGGATCAAGTGCGGCGAAGATGACCTCCGCGGTCTCGGTAACATAAACGAGAAGAATATTCGAACCCACGCACCGCAGGAAGTGAGAAACGAAGAATCACGGCTGAAGGACCTTTCTGCTGCTACACTGGAAAGGGCGAAGAACAATCTGAAATGGTATTTAGACTTGACTAGAGACGGCTTTGACTAGAAAATGTAACAATCTTAGGAACAATGTATTAAGAAATGTACACCATAGTTATTATGCGAACTCACAATACTGTATAATTTCGTTCAATTCGGCGGTCACGCGTCACGCACCCCGGTGTCGGCTCCGAATTTGGCTGCTGGTCCCGCGTCACGCAGGCCTGTGTCGAAAATGGCCTTGCGTGACCCCGACCCAAAACCGCCTCAACAACGTGAAAAAGGCAAAATTTTCGGTTGGATGTCGAAATTTTTTCCGCCGGTCACGCTAAATTTTGGCTCGCGCCGAAATGTCGAACCTAAATTTCGGGTCACGCGTCACCCCCCCTGTCGAATTGAACGAAATTATACAGTAAATTTCCGTAGTCTAATATTCTGTTTGTGCCCCGCCGCTCGCCGGCCAACTACTTTCATCCAAAGAATGGAGAGAATGATTCATGTGTGCATGTGACCGATAGCTCGGAACCGTGAGAGCGAGGGGTTTCTCACATCATCCCCTTCTTAAGGATGGAGCGGGCGTAATCCTTGGATGCTGGTGGTCGAGCGACACGTCCAAAACGTGTAGTTGTCTGGTTTGGAGGTGTGTATGGAGCTGAACGTGGTTCGGGAGGTGGCGTAGGAGCACGGATGGGTAAAACAGAAGTCGAAGGAGTGGATTCCACCAGAGGTGTAGGAATGGATTTAGCCGAAGGAGTAGCACGCTCAAAGTTGAAGCGTGGTGGACGAGGGAGCCTAGGATTACGACGATGGAATTGTTCCAATTTTTCATTGAGTGTTGTTGGAATATCGGACATCGGAATCCAACTGCGTTCGGAAATGGGAAGGTTTCGCCAATGAATGAAATAATCATAACGGTGTCCAACTTTGCGGGAGTCCAGAGTGGATTCGATATCCCTGGCATTGTTAAGAGGGTCCAATTCAATGTGAGGGATAGCCGATGATTCTCGGTCCGGAATGTTGGATGAGGGAATATATTTTTCAAGAAGTGAGGCATGAAAGACAGGATGAAGTCAGGACATTGGAGCTGGAAGTTGAAGCAAATATGATGAGAGGCCACGGCGTTCGAGGATCTTGAATGGTTCAAGGCGCCGGTAGTCGAATTTGGGTGTAGGCCTCGTGGTTTTAATGTTATGACGCACGAGCCATACAAGTGATCCAATTTCGAACTCGGGAGCTGCGAGATGATGTTGATTGTAATATTTCGCCATATACTCATTAGCGTGGGCAAGTTCTGCACGTAATTCGGCGTGAATAGTATCAAGTCGCGTGGCAAAATCGGAGGCGGCAGGATTGGTAGTGCGTTCCGAAATGATGGGGGAAAATGTGGGGTGATAACCCAAGTTGGCAAAGAAAGGAGTTTGCTGAGTGGAAACATTCTTAGCATTGTTGAAAGAGAACTCTGCAAGGGCGAGGTAATCGACCCAATCGTCCTGTTGGTACAAACAGTACGTGCGGAGATATGCTTCAAGTGTTTGGTTGGTACGTTCTGTGAGACCATCTGTCTGTGGATGATAGGCAGTCGAAGGCTTCATTTTGGTACCGCAAAGTTTCATAAGCTCGGAAAGGAAGCTAGAGACAAAAACAGAACCGCGATCCGAGATAATTGACTCGGGGAAGCCATGGTAGCGGAAAACACGGTCTAGGAATAGATGTGCAAGTTCGGGTGCATCCATGGATTCTCGGATTGGAATGAAATGTGCGGCACGGGTCATTCGGTCGCAAACAACCCAAATTGAATCATAGCCATGAGATAACGGAAGCTTGACAATGAAATCCATGGAAATGGATCTCCAAGGGCGGTCAGGGATGTCAAGGGGTTGCAAAAGGCCATATGGTTTGTGACGCGGAGTTTTGTTGTGTGCACAGAGATCGCATGATTCGACATATGAGCGGACATAACGGCGCATTCCAGGCCATGAGAAATCACGCTCCAAGAGGTCATAGGTGCGTGCACGGCCGGGATGTCCAGCGAGAACGGAATCATGACGTTCATGTAGGATTTTGGCACGGAGGGATTTCGGGACATAAACACGACCATGGTGATATACAAGGTCGGTTTCAACGGTAAAATCGGAGTCACCTGAAGCGAGGGCTTCGCGCCATTCAGTGTCGGTGCGATAGGCTGATTTTAATCCTTCAAGGGACTCGGAATTGTCGAGGGCAAACGTTGCAAATGCTGAAATGGAAACTGGGGGAACAGAGGTGACCGGAATGCTCGGGAAAATGTGCTCTGTATGGTATGGAGTGAGCACTGCTTGCTTCATTGTGAGGAGGACGTCATCCCCTTCTTGAGGCGTGAAATCCGAGCGTCTAGATGGTGCATCGGCCGGGTTCTTTGAGCCAGGTAGATAGTTGAGTTTAAAATTAAATTCGGCTAAAAACATAGACCAATGAACTTGGCGGCGGTTGAGGATGCGAGTTGTCATGAAATATTCGAGATTTTTGTGGTCAGAGACGACAGAGACTGGTATGGAGGTACCGATAAGCCAGGAGCGCATGTCACGGAATGAGTCAACGATTGCGAGGAGTTCTTTATCGTGGATCTCGTAATTGATTTCCGCGGGTGCAAATTTGCGAGAGTAATACCCGACGGGATGAAGATCACCGTTGGAATCTGGTTGCAAAACTACACCAGCCATGGCGAAGTCAGAAGTATCGGTATGGAGGGTGGAAGGGACTTGGGAAGTCCAAATGGAGAGTAACTCGGTTCGACTAAGGCCGATTTGAGCACGATAAGGACAGAGAATGGAACAGATTGCGGAGACGTTAGCTAGACGTCCGCGTGCTTGTGTGTGAACCGGCTCTGCACGATGAATGCAGTCCAGAACCGATGTCAGAAGCATTTTGCCGTTTAGAGGAAGGCCTAGTCCGACAGAGGATATCGCAGGAGGTGCTGAGGATGACGGAGGCAAGTGTGCAAGACAATAGCCTTTTCCAAATGCCGAAACAGGGAAATCGTGATTTGCGCCACAGCAGGACAGTGAAAGCTGACCGCGAGCCCAATCAATGGATGGATTGTGGCGTTTTAGCCAATCAAGACCAAGTAGAACAGGATAAGGCATCTGAACAATGCCTAGGGATATTTTTTCGTTATGATCACGTACTTTGAGGCTGGCAATGACATCGTGGGTTAATAGACCGGAATTGAGTGGTCTATCATCGATGGCATAGACAGGTACAGGTACGGATTTTTGCGAACAGGGAAGTGAATGTCGAGAGGAAAATTTGTCAGAGATGTGGGAGTTTGTCGCGCCGGAATCAATAAATGCAAATGTCTTGATGAGTTTCCGCCCGGGAAAGCTCAGCTCGATTGGAACGAAAAAGTGAGCTATATTCAAAGGATCTGGACAGACATGGATTGGTAATTCAAAACGTGGAGCAGAAACTGAATGAGCTACCCATGCACCATTGAGTGCACGGAAATGGGTAGGCTCGGGGCGACGGGAAGAACTATGATTTGTTCCTTCCGTCGCCGAAGACGATGGAACTAGTTCGTCTTCGGCGTGGCTTTTCCCGACTTGTCACCATGCACCTCATAAGCATGTATTTTCGCGAATGGTACCGGGTGTCCCCGCACCCTCTTATGCGAAACTTTATGGGTAACCAAAAAGGGTACCCATGGGGCCCCTGGGTGATTTCCCGGCACAGCGGCACCACGTCGGGCTTTGAATCTCCCTGCACCGGGCGTCCCATCACTTCCAAAACCCCCGGCCGCGCTGCTGCTGTTTGGCTTGACCTTTGACTAAATACAAAACAAATAGAATATTCGGAAATAAAAAAACCCGCCCCGCCCGCGCACCCTGGCCCGCACGCGGAACAGTACGTTACCACCCCTCGCTGCAAGTATTCCCATGCGCCCGCCACCGCTGCACCCGCGCCCGCCACCGCTGCACCCGCGCCCGCCCGCCCGCCCGCCGCGCCCGCCCCCGCTGCCCGCACCCTGCCTGCACCCTCCTCTGGGCCCGCCCAAGATACGGTAGGTGGAGGTGCGCACAGCGTGGGGGCAGAGACGCGGCGCCGCCTGCCCTGGGCTGGCCAGGCGCACACTTTTTACGTACTGCGCGCCCCCGCCCCGCCCGCACTGCGCGCCCACCCTGCAGCGCACCCACTTTGCATTCCGTGGTTGCAGGTGCACCTGGCGCACGCAGAGCGAGGCCGACGCATTGCCTTCCCGCCGCTCGCCACTCGGTTGGGCAGACAGGGCAGTTCCGTACCCCGCCCGCCCGCTCGTGCCCACCGCCCGCCCGCCTGCCCGTGCCAGCACCCGCGCCCGCTGCCCGCACCCGCCGCGCCCCCTGCACTTCCCTAGTCGTCGTTGCCTCCGCCCAGGATGAAATCCTCCTCGGTTTGTTCCCCCTCGCGCCCCTTGCTCCGGCCCAGCTCATCCTCCTCTTCATCGCTCGCCTCCTCCTCCTCCGTGTCCTCTGGAGCAGTCGACCCACGTTGGACGCGCCGCTTCCCTCTACCCATGTGTATCTCCGTCATCGTCACCTGCGCCCTTCGCGCTAGATCCCGGAACATTGCCGCCTGGCGATGAGCATAGGCAACAGCACCCTGCGCGCGTGTGTCGGGAACGGTGCTAATCGGCACAGACGCCGCGCGGCCATCCCAGATGGAAGCCTCGTACTCAAATGAGACAAGGATGCGGCGGTACTCCTCCTCCAGCAGGGCGGCCTCCTCCGTCCAGCGTCGCACGCGGGCGAATGCTTTCGACCACTCGATGCGGAGCGCTGTTGAAAAGGATTTTGTTAGCGCTGGATTAGGCAAGTAGAATGAGAGCTTACCATCTTCCAGCTCTTCGTCTGTCCCAGTCGTACCCGCTACGGTCCAAATCCACGACACCTCTCTGCGAGACTCTCCAGCTGCCGCCGACATCGCGACCCCTTCATCGTCTGTGCGGTCCTCCTCATCCGCATCCGTTGGTAGCTCGCCGATCTCCATAAGCTCTGCCACCTTCGCTTTCTGCCTCTGCTCCCGCCGTTTCTTCTTGGCCGCGTCCTTCGAAAGCTCCTCCGCATCCTCCATGAGCCTAATATCCTCCTTCTTCAACCTCAGCCATCCCACCGCGTCCACCTTGCCGCCTGCGATCGCCAGCTTCGCCTTCCACGCCGTCTGGTACTTTTCGGAGTGAAGCCGGATCTTGCTCTCGTTGCGCGCCACAATCGATCGCGAACGCGTATTCGCCCCTTGATGCCGTGAATGAAGGCGCTTGTACGTGACCAGCCGAGATTTTATATGAAGCTGGTTGCGGAGGTGGACCAGCGCCGTTGCGCATTGAGCGTCCCGCATCAAATCCTCCATCTCCAGCAGCCCCACCACACAGCCCCCGCTTTCGCGTTCCTGCGGGGTCAACGCTGAAGGCAACATCAGCGGCGTGTCCTCGGGAACTTCGTCCTGGGCCACCGGTCGCTTCGCCAACGCTTGGAGCGCCGCGGGCGTGTACGTCGCTTGCAGCGTCCTAAATCGCTGGATCCCGCGCACCAGGGGCCGCCGCAGCGCAATCAAATCGATCTCCTGGCCCGTAGTATGAGCCTTTTTGAGCTCGGCCTGAACACGAACGCGCCGCCTGCCGGTAGGGATCAGTACCAGAATAAAACAAAAGAGGAGACTTACTGCTGTTCTTCCAGTTGCAGCCCAGCGCAAATGAACGAACTCGCGCTCACATCATGCACTGATGGCAGCCCCGCCTCGACCCGTCTTTCCTCCTCCCTTGAGAACTGGAGGCGGACCTCGGCCTCGGTCAAACCCTTCACCTTGATCTCGTATGGGTTGGGCTTCGTCGGATCCGCCTCAAATGCCTCTACCCTCTTACGCCACTCGGGAACACGCTCAGCCTGCTCCGCGGAGAAGGCCTCGAAGGATTCGCGCTGAGAAACGAGCTCCGCCTTCGCATTATCCAAACGTCGGCGTAGCAACTGCGCTGTAGATTATCATCAGTTAGTTGCACGAAAACAAAGAAGATAACGCGACATACCCAGTGTGATGAGCTTGCACCAGTTCCAAAAAGCCCAATGATCATCGAGTACATCGAACCGAGAACCAGGGCCCATCTCGCGCGTGCTCGTCGCCACAGCGCCAATGAAGGACCACGGTCGCTCGATCCCTTCCCCATCGGTCTGGGCGGCGCCGAGAAGGTAGCTGAGGGCGTACAAGATCCGGCACGCGAGCGTATGGGAGTTGATGTGCATTTTGGGGATCACGAAACGGAGCAGCGCCATGGTGATGAGCAGGCGCAGGTGGGGCGGCAACATCATCAAGCGCTCGCGTAGCTTTTTCCACCACTGGCATGCAATATCGTACGAGATTATCTTGAACAGCCGCTCGTCGAGATGGCGGAGGATGCAGGCAAAAATCCAATCCATATTTGCGAACCTGCGAACATGTTAACTGGGCCACAAAACACTGGTCGTGACTAACCTTTCACCCTTTTGCAAATCGCCAACCCCGTTTGGCTGCACGAACTCATGCCTGGCGCACACCCCCATTCCCACCCCCGTCGCCGCATACCCGCGCGAAAATTTGGTGTTGGCGTAATCGAGCGCTGCCAAGCCGCTGCAGGTGCTCATCTGCAAGTGGTCATCAATGATATCGCACCCCGCCTCTTGAAACGCGACTTACCTCGTCCTGATCAGTTACCGTGAGCAAGAATTTCCGGTAGGGCTCGGTTTCCACAAAATAGGCCCATCCAGTACCGAGTCCCGGATCGCGGAGGTCGGAAGAAACTAAGCGGCGCTTGAGGCGGAAGCACGCGTCCAGCGCCAGAAAAAAAATGTAGAGGAATTTCCTCTCAGGCGGTGCCTTCTCCCAATCGTCCGGCAGGTTGATGCCAGGGCGTGGGCACGCAGGACACCGCACGGCCAGATCCCCAAGGCCGGTTCCGTCAACGCCCGTGGGATCGTGCCCGCGACCCGCCCGCTTGAGCATCATTAGATGCCGCCATTTCCGCGTCATTCGAAGGAACTCGCGGTATCGGTTAGGCGGTTTGACGCCCGCTGCGTTCGTAAGCCGCTCCAGAGCCGTGTAGAAGTCGTACATAGTGGTCTTGCTTTGCAAGGTCTGCGTGTGGAAGAAATTGAGCATGCGGAATGTTGCGCAGGTCCTCGGTGAATCAACAGTCGCAGGAAACCATCCGCGCCGCAGAAGTTGGACGCGGTAAGGTCCGTGGATGTATTCCTTGTCGCAACCGCAGAAATCCACGTTGACTGTGTGGATGCTTCCCAAGTCGAGCACGACGAAATTTTCGTGGCCGGCGCGCGGTTTCAAGCATCCGGTGTGCCCGAGTTGGACACGTAGGCCGAGGTCTTTGAGTGTGACAGGAACATAGTACTTTCCCGTCCAGCGCTGCACAAGAAATGTCAGTGTCTGCACGCGAAAAGGAAAAGAAAAGATGTTCACATCAATTACATGCAAAGGATTGAATTCGTGCATTTTGACAATGCAGGCATCGCAATACAAAAGGTCACCGAAGCAGTCGCGACAGCGGATCGTGCCCGGTGAGCTGATGCAGTTGGCACAGCTATCCACGCTCGCATCGCCAGGGCCATCACGCCGCAGTGATTCTTGCAGGTACTCGTCGCGAAAAGCGCGCCATTCGTGAAGCGCCGGGTCCTATGTGGGAGTCTCAGTCCAGCTGGAAGAACTAAAGAAGTCAAGACGCGTACCGATGGGGTAGTCTTTGGCTGCCGTTTTGTAGGCGGAGGCAGAGACGGGCCAGCGCCATCATCATCGTGATCCATGCTCATCGAGTAGCGTTCAGCATCATCGAAGATGAGAGGATCCTTGACAGCAGCAGGAGGCTCAACTGGTTCCATTAGGGAGCGCCGCAGGCGTTTCATGGGGGATGGCGGCTCCATTTCGACACGCTCAGAATAAACGCGGCGATTATCATCAGAGGGACGGTCCACCAACATCTCCACCGGCGCGCCCGCAGGACCTGCGAGGAAGGCATCCAGGGAAATGGAGTGGTTGTGGGAAGAGATAGACGCTGGGAGTGGTGCGGAGGCTTGGGCCCGCCGTTGCCGACGGCGTGTACTCATGCGCTTTGATTTGATAGAAATAAAATAAAATTTACCACGTCCACCGATTTTCCTGCGCGTGACCTGATAAGCGTGATCTTATCAGGCCACGTCAACGCAGCATTCCCTCATCCCAACATACAAAATGCCTCCTCCATTTGAAGTCCTCCACTCAGCCAGCTGGTGGAAAGATTACCACACTAACCGAGCACGCCGCCGCACCCGGGCGCTTGCCAACTTCGCTCCGGATCACACGGATGGGCTGGACTTGGAACCCCAGCAGCCTGTCATCACCTTCGTCCCTGGACGCTCTGCTCCCATCTACTCTCGTGTTGGTCCAAATGGATCCCTTGTACCTTTGCCATCAGACTCCGATTCGTTCGCTTCTGGTCCTTCGACAACAACCCCGGCGCCTCTTATCATCCCCACGACAGCTACGCACTCACTTCCTCCCTCCCGAGTCATCGCGCGCTACAAGAGGGAGAGGAACATACCGGACAGGGACCCAGATGCCGAGCTTTTGGCTCGTCTTCAACAATCTAGAGCTAACGCCGTGCATCGGCGAGAACACTCTAGGGCTAGGGCCGTGCGTGAGCGAGAAGAAAATACTGCGCTCGTGAGGTACGTTTTTCGTGACTCAGGGCCTTGAGACGTGCTGAAAACCATCTAGGGCTAGGGACGCGCGTGAGCGAGAAGAAATTGCCTTGCGCGTGAGGTACGTTTTTCTCGGCTCGGGTCTTGAGACGTCCTAAACTGTTGGCTAGGTGCGCGCTTCGGGATCAAGAGCTAAAATATGGGCGAGGGACGAGGTATGTTTGTTCGGTGTTGAGGCTAGGCTTCTCATGCGATGTGCTAACGCAAGACTTAGGAAGACTGTCTACTATCCCAGATACGCGCGTGCCGGCCGTGCTAACGGGTCCGCATCCACCACCGATTCCTCTCCTGGCGCTGTCCACCGAAGGTGTGTTGACATGATATGCCACAAAGGCGACTGTATTCACCTCCGACTTAGCGCTAGGTCCAGCAAGTCCGCTTCTTCTTTGGCTATCACAGGGCCGGCGGCATCGACTCCAAAACCGGCGTTGAACCCTCGTGCGATGGGGATCGCGCCACGCCGCGCCTGAAAATCCGCGAACATGACGATAAGTTGTGAAAGCTCGAAGTGAAGCTTGGGGGACGGGTATCGCATGAAATGTCGCATATCTAACAGCTTGTACCTTCCTATCCCGAGTCTGTATCTACATATTCTTGAATCACTACATCTTCTTGGTCATTTCTGCAGCAAGCCAGTCGAAATTTGCTAAATCATAATGTATATACGTGTATAGCGAACTCGTTACGGCCTCTCAGAAACATAACCTCAAATTATAGCTCTCACAGGGCGGAGGCGCACTTTCTGGAAGGTACAAAGGGTCAGGGCAACACTGAGGTACATGGGCAATTATTTTAGGTTTTTTTTCGGGGGTGAGACTATCGAGGATGCGACTGAGCAAATGGAGCGAAGCTGTGGTCTACTTGCCATATACATACGACCACAATCCATGAAATCCAAGTCGTCTCAAGAACGCCACTCCGCATGCAGGTGAGGACTCTCTACTCTTTATTGTCCATATCCCAACTCATCCCCGTATTAATAACCAGTTCCCCCGAACGCCAGCGCCCCGAGACAATGGACCCCCAAGATGCCGCGAAACCTGCCAAATGTACACCAGCTCAGCGCGAGGCAATGCGACGTTATCGTGAAAGGTACGGCCCATCTGAGGGGAGTCCTGCACTGGGTTCCCATTACCATGTAGGAATGAAGACGACCTGAGGGCAAAAGCACGAGAACGGATGGCGCGGTACGTGCCTCCACAACGAGTCTCTTTGAATGGCACTGACGGACACATAAAAGCCGACGTCAGCGCGCTCGGGAGGAGAACGATGGCTACAAAGAACAGGCCCGCGCTGCCCATAGGCGTTATCGCGAGCGGTGCGTGGAATACCACAGAGTAATCAATTCACCACTGACTTTCATTTCAGTAATGCCTCCCTCATCGCCAACAACCAGCAGGTGCGCCGCGCACAAAAGTACATCAACGCCCATGGAATTGAAGCCTGGGCGGTCGCCTATGACAAGAGGAAAGCTAAAGCGGCGGGTAGCTTGGACAACTGCAGCCCGCCGAGCCCTCCCTTGGACGCGGAACCCGACTCGACTAGTTTCTGGCACAACCCCGAGCTCAACAACTTTCTCGACAATCACGACCCTACCACCGCCCCGGACTACGTCCCCAAACCCGGCGAGGAGCGCTATTTCCAGCGGGGCAAGTGGAGGTGGTATTAGTTTATTCTCGCGAAGGACAATGTAGCTCAAAAAAACTGTTATTTCTCTGCAAAACTTCTACATATCTGACACAGCGGCTACGATTTAGTCTGGAATACCCGGATTGTCAACGGTCGGGTCGACTGTCGAGACAAGAAACACGCAACACGAACCTGCGAGGCATGGCAGTGGGGGCACGACGAAGTGTTATTGCGGCGGCGGCGGATTCGGGCTGCGGCCCCCAGTGCGAGATCTGCACTTTGAAGGGCACGCAGGGCTTGCGAGCGGGACACAAGACGGACTTGCCTCCAGGCGTCCAGGATGTGGGTTTGGTCCGCGGGTCGGCCGTCGACTTGCCATTGAACGTAAGAATCCGCCAGCTGGCGTCTGCGTAGGAAGGTGAGTGATTGCTCTGTTGTGCAGGTTTTTCAAGCCTACATCTGATCATCGGACATAGGTTCTTGCATTTTGTTGACTGGAGACGATTGAAAGGAGAGACTGAACAAAGTCTGCTGGCGCACCTCGCCGTGCTGCGTGGTAATCGAGTTATGGAATTTACGCGAACAGCGGCGGCGGACAATGGCAGACCGCGGCTTTCTCTGGGTCCAAGGTACGTCGCCGCGCCGCGTGGTTTCTATTCGAGTTCTGGAATTTACGCGAAAAAGGTCACTGCTGGCACCTCGCCGTGCCGCGTGTTTCTTGAATTTACGTGTCTGGCGCCACCACCCTTTGAAAAGAGCGATGGCGGCGGGCGTGACCCCAATTCTCTTCTGCTTCCAACCCCAACATGACTCAAATTCAGCAACCCGCCTCTACGCCTGCTCCTTCTTCGACTCCGCTCGATACCCCTCCTTCTCTGGCCCCGCCGCCTGCCCTTACCCCGCCCCGCCTACGCTGCACCCCCTTGTATTACCCGTGCGAAGGCGAGTACGACGTCGTTCGCCACTCCGAGGACGCCAACTCCAAATTCTATGTTGTTATGCGCGGCCGTTCTGAGCACATTTTTGGAAACTGGTGAGGCTTTGTCTCCTTGCGCTGCACCGTGTCTTACGCCCCATAGGATTTCCGCGGACAATCAGACCAACGGGTACAGCAACGCCGAGAAAACGAGCGCCAAGACGTGGGATGATGCCTGGGCGAAGTGGGGGCTCCACTGCGACCGCAACCACCTTAACGGCTGCCCGGCGCCGCGTCCGCCCATTGGGTTCTCTCCTCCGTTTCCCCGCCAACAACCGCCGCCGCCCGCCTCGTGGAACCCTATCCCCGGCTCAACTCCTTTAACGGTCTCAGTGCCTCCCGTCGCGGCCCCGACTGTCCCGAGCGCTCCAGCACCTTCGCCGTCCTCGCATCCCCCCGATGTGACCGCGACGCAAGTGCAGGTTCCCTCGGGGCTGTTGTCTCCTAGCAGCAGCCAACCCCGCCCGCGCGTCACGCCGCAGACGCGCGTGCAACTGACGAGCCTCTACCCAGAGCAGGCCGCCGCCGCCGCGCGCTCTTCTCAGTCTGCGTCGCAGCCGGCGTCGTCGTCGTTGTCGGTGCCGGGACCATGCTCTCCCGGACCTTCGTCGTCGCCCGCCGGCCCTTCTCAGCCGAGTGGCACCATGTTTTATGGCGTCTCGGGGGTTCTGAAGGTTTTTACAGAACGGTATGTGAATCTGCTCACTGTTTCTTCCTCGCGCACAGATATTGACACCGCACACAGATCCGCCGCCGTCCTCGCCATGACGACTCCGCCAACGACGCCCCCTCGATCGCTGATATGCACCACGGATCTGGTCAAGCTCGAGCAGTTCATCGGTTCGTATTCCCCCCCCGGCGCACCGTTCATGTTCTACGGTGTGCAGGGGGTGGAGCAGATCTTTGCGGCGCTGTAAGTTTCCGGTCTCGTCGCAGATTCACGTAACTAATATTTGCCTTCCTTCAGAGAGAATGCCGTCGCCTCGATCCCGGTTGCTCCCCTCGTGTACCCCACCATTCTGTGCTCAACTGAGCTTGACGAGGTCGAGGCGTACGTTCATGAGGAGCCTGCGGAGTAATGTGTGCGCGCGCCCGGGGGTATATTTCTTCTTGCATCTTCTTGGGACTTTACCTACACAACCCCCCCGTCCTTGTATGTTACGTGCTATCCTTCGTCGTCGTCTGTGCCTTTCTTGTTGCCTGTCATCTTTGTCGGACATCTTTTGCTAGTTTTTCTTGCGTATTGCTATGTAGCTGTCATTGGTATGGCCTCGTTCTTGATTTATTTAGATTATCTTGTACTTAGTTAGACTTTTTGATTTTGTATATACACAGTTTTCGTGTAATCCGCGGGTTACAAAGTAAGGAACAATACGTATTGTGACATTGGACCGAAAAGCAACGCGAAAGATCAGAGGCGGAATTGAGACGGGGAAGTACGGCGAGGCCTCAAACGTAAATTCGGACTTTGTGTGTCTTGCCACCTAGCTCGCGCAGATACCTTCATCAGCTCGAGATGCCCAAGGAAAAGGCAAAAAAAGAGACTGGCGTACGCAAAAAAAAGGGGAACCAAGGCGACTTTCACGGCAAACGCGCGGCATTCCTCCAGGCTCGCGTCAATGATTTCTTGAAGTTGACGCGAAAGGAGAAGAAGAGCTTCTGGCCGAAACTATTCTTCGACTACTGGCGCGAGTTTCCCTGGCGGCTCAGCTTGGCCGATGACCCTCCGGACGACCAGATCCCAGACGACACGTCCGACTCGGAGCTGACGGAAGAGGATCGCGATGCGAAGGCGGCGGTATTGGAGAAGATGGAACCGGTGAATCCATTGTTTCTGCTCCAGTGAATGGCGGTGCTGACCTGTGCGACAGAAAATTAAAGCATGGTTTAGTCGACAAAAGGGCACAGCGACAGGCTCACGCGGAAATCCATACGCCGTCTGGCTCGCACGTCTGAATCGGCCCGAGGGAACTACGCCGAAGAGACTCGCGCCGTATCAGATATACATGAGCGCGGAGGACTACAAGGAGAAGGTCGACAAGGAGTTTGCGGAGCAATACCCTGACAAAGTCGGCGCGAGGGGTAACATAAACTGGCGGTGTCGCGTCGCGCGAGAGTTGTACGAGGCGGAAGACGAGGAGGTGAAGAACGCGATCCGCGATTTGGTAGAGGTGGAGTATCAAGAGGCAGTGGATGAGTTTAAGGAGGAAGCGGAGGAGGCGGCGGTGACACCAGACCTGGAAGATAGAGCCGAGTGAGTATCAGACGGCTCACGCATTATATAGCACGGCTCACCTCGTTATTTAGGGCAAGGAAGCGGCTCGCGCAGACGGTGGCGCCTCTATTAGATGCCTTGCGCGCACACACGGGCTACAACATCTCGTTGCTTGCCGGTCGCGTCGACGGCGACAAGTTTGATATTCGCTCGATACACGCGGGGACAACAAAGGGCAAAGATCCGAAGGATTTCTACGCTTGGGACCAGGAAGGCTATACGAAGAAGGTGATGCAGCACTTCATGCGGTTTCTGATTGCAGCAGGTAAGTCTCATCAAGGGCCGGGGAAAAATGACTCACGGAGAGTGTAGATGCAGAGCCAGCAGATGAGACGAACCCTGAAAGCGTACAAGCCCCCCAGCCACCCGTCGGCACTGCGGGTGGCTCCACGATACCTCCAGCAACGACGACTACGGTTGTATCTGCGACCGCGGAAGGCCAGGGGTGGGACGCGACACCAGAGTTCCCTGACACCTTGGCGGGGGCCAATCCTGCGCCAGCACCCAGCGCCCCCGCCCCAACGACGACGCCTGCACCTCTCGCGCCCATCCCCGCCTCAGCGCCCGCCCCCGCCTCAGCGCCCGCCCCAACGACGACGCCTGCACCTCTCGCGCCCGCCCCCGCCTCAGCGCCCACCCCAACGACGACGCCCGCCTCAGCGCCCGTGCCCGCACCCGCCCCCGCTGCGCCCGCCCCGTCAACCCCACCACCGCCTGGGATGCCACGCCCTCGGCCGTGCAATGGTCCACATCCGCTGGACGGCATTGAGGGGATCAGCGATTACTTGAAGGATTCAGTGGACGAATTGACGCCCGACTCTAGAGCCGCGCGTATTCGTAGGTTGACGGGTATGCCGGTGTATGGGAGAACGCGCGAGAGCAATATAGCGCGTAACCAGGCTTTCATGCGCGAGCTTGATCTGGTACACGGCGCGAAAGACCTGTTTGAGAATCTCGAGAAAAAGCAGAAAAGGAAGCGGGGGGGAGGAAAGGGAAAGGGAAAGGGCCGAAAAAAAGCTAGAAAGGAGGATGCTTCAGGGAGCGAGCACGACGGGGAGAGCAGTGAGGAGGAGGAGGAGGACGGAAACGACAGCGAAAGCGAGAGGGGTGCTACACCAACGCCGCGCGTGAGCAGACCCAGGGCTGTGAAAGGGCGGGCCCGAGTGGCAGATTGGGCAACGGGGTCGTTCGGACAGCTGAAAGCGGGAGGGAACGGCGGAAAATGGGAGAGTTTACTTGAGCTGTGGTGGAAACGAGAGGAAGCCGCTAATTTCGAGGGTCCGGTGAGTAGATTTCTCTGTGTATATGAACAGCACTGACGTACCCGTAGGTAAGGGGAGTATCCCTGAAGCTACGCCCGAAGCAGGTAGCAAACTGGATACGATACGCACGGAAGGGGCCCCCGAACCCGCCGGTAACTGATCTCTTCGACTTCGCGATGGTTTGGTGGAAATACTGGGTGGATATGAATCCGGAGTGGCGTGTACGAACCGCCAACGGGAGATTGGAGCGGTCCACAGAGGGGGAGGATTGGGATGGCGTGGATTATTGCGGCCCGAATGGGCTAATTTGCGTGCTGATTTGCCTGCGCTGGTGGAGGGACAAGCTAGGAGATGACGAGCTGAAGGATTGGGAAGAGGCTGTGGATGACGTGCACTGGGCACTGACGGAAATCGAGCGGATAAAGGAGGGGGAGCCCGAACCGGCGAGCAACGAAGGGGCAGGAGGTGATTGATGGGGATTTGATGGGAATGATGTGCGGGCGTGTAGCGCCCGCAGACGCATTCCTGACCTTTCTTGAACGGCGCCGAGGTCGCAGGATGCCCCGGGCTGAGGCTGACACGAGGCGCGCCCACGGTCGCCCGTGCAGCAGCTTTTGGAACAATTTTTTGGTAGCACGAAATATCACATGAAGAACAGGGATCAATCGACCCGACATCACCCGACCCTATTGAGGCTCCGCTCGCATTGATGGGCGCCCCTGGTGCCGTGCCGAAGCCCCATCACCCTTTCGCAAAGCCGAACCGGTGCCCCCCGGCCTATCCGACCACCCCCGGGAAGTTTCGCATAAGGACATACGGCCAGGCCCATGTATTTATGCATTGATTCAACTTAATGAGCTGCACCATGCCTGTTCTTCCGCTTGAAACAGTCATTGACAACGTGGCCGGGTTTGCCACAATAAAGGCAGAGGTTATTTTTCAAATGTGCCTGACGCTCCTCAGAAGTTAGTTTACCATGGAGGGTACCATTGGTGCGGACAGCATCAATGTCCATGGGAACAACCTCGGTGGAGGTGGAAGTGGTGGACGGAATAGTGGGATTAACCACTGCAGGATTCTGATGATTTGCACCGTGTTTCTTCTCATTGTTGCGTTGGAAGATATTGTTATCAATAGCAAGGATGAGATGTTCCCATTCCTTCATGGTCGTAGGACGAGGAAAGATGGGGACGAGTTGGTCTCCTCGGTCATCTTGAGGTGCATGCAAATCTCGTGGAATTTTGTGGTGTACTGGAATGCAGACCCGGTCTGACGAAGCCGGTCAAGCTTCATCATAGCGGTGGACTGGATGTTGGGGTCGGAAAATTTGGTACGGAAGTCGACCACAAATTGGGTGAAGTCATGGAGGAGATGGTTCTGGTTACGCTTGATATTAGCGAACCATTCGACAGGTGAACCATCGGCCATATAAAGTCCCATGTAACGACACTTGTCTTCCTCGGTGGGGAGTGCGAAACGTTGGATGTAGATACAATCCTCAATTTCGTTGAAACGGGGAGGATCACGAACACGGGCAGTGCCGCGAGGTGGAAGAGGTGCCGCTGCTGCGGGAACAGAAACAGATGTGTTGCCTTGGGCCTGGACATAGCTGCCCATGACATTCTGGAAGGCACCAAAATTGTCGGTAAGGACCTTCATCTGCGTGAGGTCGGAGACATATTGGGGAACAGGTGCAGACTGCTGATGATCGGGGACAGTGCCCTCTTCATAGTAATCAGCAGCTGTGTCAACCTTATGGGCGATATACTGTGCAAAGATTAGCAAAATTTTGCAGGGTTTTTGCGGGCAACTTACATCTAGATGGATAGCTCGAGGGACACCTCCGAGAAAGGTCACATCCTTCGTTTGGATGCAACTCCTTTGAGCAGCTCACATCTTTATCGAGCGACTAACATCTCGCCGCGTATCTCGCTAAATTCCGATTGATTGCCGGAGCTTTCTCAATCAAATTTGGCAGGCCGGGATCAATTCAACCTCTGTCGGCCGCCTTGTGTTTCTACTTCTCTTCAGGACTCTCGGCTGGGTTTTAGTAGAAATACAACAATATTGAAAGGTCTATAAAGAATAAACCACATTGTATAATAGTGATCCTAAACAGAGAAGCTGTAGTCTAATGTTTCGGATGAGGAGCTTGCTTAAATCCTCATATGCTTCATGACTCCTCTGCTATTTAAACAAGGAGCTGGAATTTACTTCTAAAGGACATTTCTCCAAATCCTATAGTATCTCCTGCGCTCTGGGGCTC